>JAPMUY010002053.1:15000-19808 GCA_026901105.3 Galaxias olidus | reverse complement strand
GACAGGAGAACATGGTGTGTGTTTGGACCAGTAGAGGGCGGCATTCTGCCTCTCCCTTTCACTCTCCCTCTCCCTCTCCCTCTCTCCATCTCCCTCTCTCCCTTTCACTCTCTCGCTCTCCCTCTCTGTCTCGCTCTCTCTCTCCCTCTCTCTCTCCCTCTCCCTCACCCTCTCTCTCTTTTTCTCTCTCTCTATCTCCCTATCTCTCCCTCTCTCTCTCCCTATCCCTCACCCTGTCTCTCTCCGCCTCTGCCTCTCCCTCTCCCTCTTCCATCTCTCCCTCCTGTCACCGGAGCACTCTTGGACCCGGTCCCAGACGGCGTGAATAAACGACAAGCAGAAGAGGAGGGCGACCGCCATCGGCCCCGCTCCTCCGTGGCCCCTCCCCGTCCGCCTCTCTCGCCCCCCTCGCCGTCGAACGCGCGCCCACCGTCCCCTCCTCCCCCTCTCCCCCTCCCCCTCCCCCTCTCCCTCTCCTCCCTCCCGTCTCGACAACCTCCTACCCCGTTTTGAATTATTTACCCAGCCAGGACCCGGAGACACTGACTCCCCCAGTTATTGTTTAGAGAACACTAAAGAGCGTGTTTAAGCGTCCTAAGCCGTGTTTATTTCACAGTGGATCTACGGCAGCGGACAAAGATGGCGCTCCGAGGGGTTTTTCCCCGGCTACTGCGGGATTCGCTGACATCCCATAATATCATACGGTTAAGCTGGCAGACCCGAGGACGCATGAATGAATTACGGCAGTGGTAGGGATGGGGAAAGCCCCGGCCGGGCAGCCAGGGGGGAACAACACGGAGACCGTGGAGAGTCCATTACGGGGCTTTAAGGTGGCCAGACCCAGGCTGTACTCTCTCTCTCTCTCTCCCCCTTTCTTCTGGCTTTCTCTGCTCGACTTCTGAAACGGAGAAGGAGCGACCTCCAGCTCTCACTGCAGTAACAGATCGATGCATGGAGGCGCCATAAGGCTGTCTCTGAGGCACTCGAGAATCCTCTGCTCTTGATGGGGGGCGGGGGGGGAGGGCAGAGGGGAGAGGAGAGGAGGGGAGAGGAGAGGAAAGGAGAGAGCAGAGGAGGGGTGAGGAGAGGAGAGGAGGGGAGAGGAGAGGAGAGGGGAAGAGAGAGTCTGATCGCACTCCCTCATCCCCTCCATCCCTCTTTCTCACTGTGCTCCCCCTGCAGAGTTGTTTCGTGCCAAGCCAATGCTAGCGTCCCTCTGTTTGCCAGTCCCCTCTGTGCGGCGTCCCTCCTATCCGTCCCTCACTCCTTTAACCCTTTCCTCCCTCCGATATGAAAGAATTCATGCATCCTATATGACCGCATATCCATTCACACCTCCACCTGCGCATTGTCTCAATCTCGGACTCCACCCATTCCTCCATCCCTCCCCCCATCCATCCCTCACCCCCCCTCTCCTCCTCTACCTTGGCTAACTGTCGGGTAATTAGGAGGAGAAAATGCAGAGCGCGCAGAAAAACGAGCTGGGCTCCAATTAACTTCTTCTTTGAGAGAGACAATGGGTTTTAGCAGTGGAGCCCCTCTGATCAGCAGAGAGCCGTCGCCAAGAAACACAATATGCCCGGCAACCCTCGTTGCCTAGGTGACTATTGTCTAATTCTGCTGATGGTTCGGCAGAAACTGCGACACTGCGAACAACACACACACACACATAAAAACGTCGCATAGAAACACACAAGCACACAAACACACACACGTACACGCGTAGACACACAGGATATTGCCTAGCCAACAAATTGGGTTGCTCTGAGTTTCTCTGTCGACACCTATGTGCCTCTTTTGTTGTGTCTAGTGTTCTCATAGACACCAACACCATATCAACCATCACCTTAGTTAGTGCAGGAGGAGTCCGTGACGGGAATTGTAATGGATCCCATTAAGCCCAGCACGTTGCTGTGTTAAGGAGTGGACAATGGAGAGGTTTATAGCGCACAGATGCTGCTTACTGTTAACCCAATGACCCTATTTAGATTGCCTGAGTGTGCCTGGGTGTGTGTGTGTGTGTGTGTGTGTGTGTGTGTGTGTGTGTGTGTGTGTGTGTGTGTGTGTGTGTGTGTGTGCGCGCGCGCATGGGTGCGTGTGTGTGCGCGCATGTGTTTATGTTTGCTGCAATATTTTGACACCGACACTAACTTTATATGCACCCTCTCTCCAGCCGAAGGACAAACAGATGCATGGGCAATTCCACACACACACACAAACGAGTGCTGAAGGACATGTTGGGACAAATATTACGTGGTAATTTATGAACGGCCTCACCACCAGCAGCGTGAGCTGAGGCGAGTGAGAGGGTCCACATGTAGCCAGTCATGTAAACATGTCACAACCGCCCTCTTCATTAGCACCACCGCACGCTCTGCTAACACAAGGACGTCTGCTCGTCATATTGCTCCTAAAGAGGCTTGCCTCGTGTGAGTAATGCCACTTAACGTAAGTGACGGTGTGTGCGTGCGCTTGTCTGTGTGTCCGTGTGTGCGTGTGCGTGACTCACCCTGCCAGCACAATGAAGAAGTCCAGACGGTTCCACGTGTCTCCAAGGTAACACTTCTTGCCAAAGATCCCCAGCGCCACCATCTTGATCACCATCTCGATGGCGAAGAACGCAAAGATGAAGTCGTCAAACTCCTAGGAGAGAGAAAGACGGAGAGAGAGACAAAGAGAGGTAGAGAGAAAGAGAGAGAGAGATAGAGAGAGAAAAAGAGAGAGGGGGGGGGCAGAAACATACAAACGTAGGCTGTGATTTGACATCGTAGAAGATGATTCCCATGCTTCCCCGTACTGACCTCCCGGACGCGGATCAAAGCCTTTGTACCGGGCGTCGGGGCGGACATATTTAATGTGTCCTGGTTTTGTCCTAATGAGCACGGCGGGGTCCTGCATTATACATCACTCCACATCAGCTCTGCCTCATATCAAACATGGCTGTGGGTTTACATCCTTACATGGTCTCAGCCATCAGAACCCGTGATCATGGCTCGTTCCCCTGGCGGTCCTGATCCGTACGCCTGTCACCGTGCTGCTTGGCTTTGGGCCACACGCTGTGGGCCAGGTAGGCAGGCCGGGGGTCCGCTATGTATCTGGTACATGACTACAGGGGGCTGGGGCGGGGGCGGGGCAATGATCACCTGAGCGGCCTCCAGGTGAAGAACCAGTGAGCAAACCACAGGGAGTCAGTCAGAGGAAGGGGTGTGTGAGCGAGGGACTGAGCTGATTCACTCTCAAGTTTAGAGAAAGAAAGACAGAAAGAAAGCAAGAAAGAAAAAAAGACAGAGAGACAGACAGACAGACAGACAGAAAGAAAGAAAGAAAGAAAGAAAGAAAGAAAGAAAGAAAGAAAGAAAGAAAGAAAGAAAGAATGAAAGAATGAAAGAAAGAAAGAAAGAAAGAAAGAAAGAAAGAAAGTGAGGAATAAAATAAAATAAAATAAAATAAAATAAAATAAAATAAAATAAAATAGAACAAAACAAAACAAAACAAAACAAAACAAAAGAAAGGATGTCGGAGAAGCCCAGCAACAGGGAACATTCTCAAATCCAACTTCTGGATCACAGCACAAGCCACCTACTGAAAAATGAGTCATCGTTCCGTCATGTGAGAGATGTATAAATATATTAAGTCCTTTCTGCTTTTGCAGACGAAGCTGCACCCGAACTCCGCAAAAAGTTACCTCAAAGTCAAACGTGGAGGAATGGACAAGGAGACAGCTGTTTGTGTATATTTAGTGTGGGTGTGTGTATGTGTGTGTGTGTGTGTGTGTGTGTGTGTGTGTGTGTGTGTGTGTATGTGTGTTTTTGCTAACTATAAGACGTGGCTAGATTGCTTCCTCCAGCTAGGTGAAGTCCCATTTGAATTCAGCTCCTTCGGTAAACAGGGGGTGGGTTTGTGGAGACCTCTCGGCAGCCCACCACAGGTTTCTGAGACGAACAGCCGTGAAACAGTGTCGCTTTATTAATTCATAGCATTCCAATTAGAGGAGAACATTCTGCTCCACTTACAGCGTCTTCGCATTGTTTTTATTGGGAATTCTTAATATTTCTCTCTCTCTCTTTTTTTCCCTGCCTCTTGTCCTCCGTATTTCTTTAATGTTGAACGTAATGAATGGGAATACACCAGACTACACACTTTGTAGAGTATCTGAACTAGACTTTGTGTGATTCTCTTTGTTGTAGTGTGTGTACACAAAGAGCCAGTCAGACTGCGCTGTGGACCAGTAACACTGTTCTACAAGGAACCACTGCCCCTCTGACACACCATGGAAATAAACACGAGAGAGAGAGAGAGAGAGAGAGAGAGAGAGAGAGAGAGAGAGAGAGAGAGAGAGAGAGAGAGAGAGAGAGAGAGAGAGAGAAAGACAGAGAGAGGGAGAGAAAGAGAGCGACACGGAGAAAGAGCATTTCTTCGTCTTTGTTCTCCCATGATTACTGCCTGGTGAAAGGAGCGCTTCGCCGGCGTTCCCAAAGCCTCTTGTGTTCCCGGACAAAGGTCCGGGCCGGGCCATGCCAGTGTGTGGCGCCACGCGGGACTATTTAAAGCACCGGGAGCCGAGCGGCAGGAAGGCGGAGTTTTAAGCCCGGTTGAAATATGCCTCTCCGCACCGCATCTCGTGTCGGTACTCCGTTTCCTTTCCCAATCTTTCTCCTCCCGAGCCCATTAATCCTCGTCTGGCTTAGAGGGAAGGGCCCATGTATACTGGATGAGTTGGGCTCGTTCCGCCCAAGGAGCTCAGGAACGAGGGTGAACGGGGCATTGTCTCTCTAACACAGACACACACGCGCGCGTACACCCCCCCA
>JAPMUY010002053.1:7500-10000 GCA_026901105.3 Galaxias olidus | reverse complement strand
GCTGTTTCTCTCCCCCCCCCCCCCCCCCCCCCCCCCCCCGCTATATCACCCGCGTGGCTAACGGGACGTTTACTCCAGCACCTTCTCAACGTGGCGCGGGGGATAACTAACGTGCCCCCATCGAGGCTCTGCGTCTGGCTCAGTGTGAGTGACTGGAAGGGCAACAGGACAAGGAGGGGCGTGTGTGAGTGTGTGGCGCGGCGCGACCCCCTACCTGCAGGATCTGGCAGCGCTCCGAGTCGCAGTCGATGTCCTCGCAGGGGTGGAACATGCCCAGGGTCACGCAGTTGAGCAGGATCACCAGCATGGACGCCCGCTCGAACCACGTGGAGGGTCGGAGGGTCAAGGAAAGGCAAACGGCACATTGTGAGGCAACATGGACGCCGCGAAGTCACGGCACAGTCAAGGCGTATCCACACACACACACTGGGGGGGAAGAAGACACTGGGGTTGCGAGGGTGGCAGAGAGAGAGAGAGAGGGGAAGGCATTGATTGGAGCAGTCAGACAGAGTGCAGGGAGCGTGATGCATGGCACGTCCAGGTAATGGAGCGGCTCGCGCTCCGCCGCACTCCCAACGTGGTTACCAGGCTGGAGGCCGTCCTACAAATACCCATTAGGCCCCTGCTGATTCAATACACACACACACACACACACACACACACACACACACCCACCCACCCATCACACACACCGATCTCTGTTATGGCCACAGTCGGCCCCCTCAGTTCACCCCGGTTAACTCTGTTGAAAGGACAACACTGTTTGTCATCCCTGTGTGTGTGTGTGTGTGTGTGTGTGTGTGTGTGTGTGTGTTTAACCGTGTTAAAATGGGAACAGGGTTTGTCATCTCAGCGTGAGTCTCTGTGTGTGTGTGTGTGTGTGTGTGTGTGTGTGTGTGTGTATGTACCCCGGACGGTGAGGACAAACGACCCGTCTGTCTTTCATGTGGGTCGGTGTGTTCGCCCTACCCACCCATCCACACACACACACACACACACACACACACACACACACACACACACACACACACACACACACACACACACACACACACACATACAGTGCACTGGTGTGAGGTAAGATTACCGCTTTAAGCTGCTGGAAGAAAACACACACACACACACACACACACACACACACACACACACTTATATACAGAGAATATATAACAACATGAAGCCCTTTCTAGGGAATGGTGGGCCAAAGCACTGCGGTCTCTCTGCACAGGGGGAAGGTGTTTGTGATCCGCGGATGTAATTGGACAGCCGAGGCCGGCTGAATAGAATAGCACAGAGGCCTCGCGGGATATCTAAAGGGGAGCGAACATGGCGGCGTGTCACACTCCGACGCACCAGAGAGAGAGAGAGGGGGAACCACAAAAAAGCGTCCAAGGGGACACAATTAAACAGCGCGCCTTGATGAGCGGACGAGAGGAAGCGCATCATCCTCAAACAGGAAACAACCATGCGAAGGGAAGGGGGGATGCCCTCAGGCAAGCGCCAGCCCTAGTTACCGTTACCCACGGAGACGGAGAACAAAGAGGCGCCCGCGACGCCTCGACAACATCGACATTCGCGGAGGAGAAGACACAGCATCGCCCGCCGTTTGGAACCCGTCCACACAAACAAGCTCCTTTTTGGGCCAAAAGGCTTTCATCTTTATCACCTTCACCCCCCGGTTACCAGGCAGACTGGAGTGAAGCCCCGCCAGCATCCACCCAATAGGCATCACAGAGCGCCGTAGAGGAACACTGGACTCCTTCATCAGGAGTTCTCTCCAGCTACACTGATGGCTGGCCCCGCTCTGCCCGTATGGTCGACTGGCACGGCTGGCATCGAGCCCGGCCCAGGCCAAAGCACTCATCACTCATCGCGCAGAGCAGGGGCAGGCTGGCAGACGCAGGGACAATGTGGTTAAAGTATGAGTTATGCAAAGGTAATTGTTTGTAATGTGGAGGTGTCCTTCATTAAACAACCGGGTGGGGGATTTGATGCACACGCAGACACACACACAATCACAATAGAACGCACACCAGTGATAGAACACACACACACGCACACACACAATCACAATGGAACCCACACCAGGAAGCACCTTCATGGTGTCAGCATAAACACATGGTGACGCCTCAGGGGATGGATTCAATTAGAGCACAGACCCACAGAGACACGCTCTGTCAGAAGACTGAGAGCTAGATCCATCTAGCAGCACGCACACACACACACACACACACACAAACACACACACACACACTGTGTGTCACCTGAAACACACACAACTCTTACTGACAGTGACTAAGGCAAAGAAAGTGACACACACAACAACAATCGTTCTCCCTCTTTTTTTCTCGCTGCGACACACACACACACACACACACACACACACACACACACACACACACACACACACACACACACAGGATGTGGGCGGGAGCAGCGTTCATCCGAGAGGCAACAGGATCAAGCTCTCGTCACCGACTCAGACATGCTTGTACTGTGT
>JAPMUY010002052.1:190000-195163 GCA_026901105.3 Galaxias olidus | reverse complement strand
GCACTAATTAATAATGTATCGGAGGCCGTTTAGTGATGCACGGAAGGAAGATGAGGCTAGGGAGGGCCAGGGATGCTGATTGTGTGCTGAACAAGGAGGAAGTGACCAAAAATCAATATTTCATGAGGTGCAAAACCTCACGCAACACTGTAATCAAGCCTACCCCACCCACCCGACACAACACTGGAATCAAGCCTACCCCACCCACCCGACACAACCCTGCAATACCCCACCCACCCACCCACCCGACACAACACTGTAATCAAGCCTACCCCACCCACCCGACACAACCCTGCAATACCCCACCCACCCACCCACCCGACACAACACTGTAATCAAGCCTACCCCACCCACCCGACACAACAGTGTAATCAAGCCCACCCCCCACCCACCCGACACAACACTGTAATCAAGCCTACCCCACCCACCCGACACAACAGTGTAATCAAGCCTACCCCACCCACCCGACACAACACTGTAATCAAGCCTACCCCACCCACCCGACACAACAGTGTAATCAAGCCTACCCCACCCACCCGACACAACAGTGTAATCAAGCCTACCCCACCCACCCGACACAACCCTGCAATACCCCACCCACCCACCCACCCGACACAACACTGTAATCAAGCCTACCCCACCCACCCGACACAACAGTGTAATCAAACCTACCCACCCACCCGACACAACCCTGCAATACCCCACCCACCCACCCGAAACAACACTGTAATCAAGCCTACCCCACCCACCCGACACAACCCTGCAATACCCCACCCACCCACCCTAAACAACACTGTAATCAAGCCTACCCCACCCGCCCGACACAACACTGTAATCAAGCCTACCCCACCCACCCGACACAACACTGTAATCAAGCCTACCCCACCCACCCGTCACAACAATGTAATCCAAGCCTACCCCACCTGCCTGACACAACACTGTAATCAAGCCTACCCCACCCACCCGACACAACACTGTAATCAAGCCTACCCCACCCACCGACACAACACTGTAAACAAGCCTACCCCACCCACCCGACACAACACTGTAATACCCCACCCACCTACCCGACACAACACTGGAATCAAGCCTACCCCACCCACCCGACACAACACTGTAATCAAGCCTACCCCACCCGCCCGACACAACACTGTAATACCCCACCCACCCACCCGAAACAACACTGTAATCAAGCCTACCCCACCCGCCCGACACAACACTGTAATCAAGCCTAACCCACCCACCCGACACAACACGGTAACCAAGCCTACCCCACCCGCCCGACACAACACGGTAATCAAGCCTACCCCACCCGCCCGACACAACACTGTAATCAAGCCTACCCCACCCGCCCAAAACAACACTGTAATCAAGCCTACCCCACCCACCCGACACAACACTGCAATCAAGCCTACCCCACCCGCCCGCCCGACACAACACTGCAATCAAGCCTACCCCACCCGCCCGACACAACACTGCAATCAAGCCTACCCCACCCACCCGACACAACACGGCAATCAAGCCTACCCCACCCGCCCGACACCACCACCACCACCACCACCACCACCGCCCCTCCCTCACCTCTCAGCTAATTACAGTACGCCATACTATCCACACACCAAATAGCCTCCGCAATGCACTTCTACACTAATACCTTTGTAAGCTCTAAAATTCAATCCAAACCCCGGGGGATTTATTGAAATGTGATTAACACATAAATGCTAGTCGCTACTTTCAATTAGGCTTTTCTTTGTACCTCAACATCGTGAAGCAACTTGCTGGCGAGATAATTTCCTCGACACCTCGAAGCCAGTGCTGATGTATTGCTGATTCACTCGTACACAATCTTGCACATGCATTACAAAAGATGAATTACGATGTTCTCGCTCTAGACGATTTTCTGTGAAACAAAGGTGCCCCGGGTGCAGCGGTGAATGGGTTTGGCTGTGGTTTCGCTGCCCTGGCCCGAGTTCCTGCGGACGGGCTGTAAGCGGCAGCCGGACACCGCTGGGCCAGTGCTTGGCTCCACCACTGACATGGTGCGTCCCCCAGTGTGTGGAGCCTGCAGCGGGGTCCTCGCTGGGGCCCCTGCACTCTGTGTCCCACTGCCAGCATTCTGTTACATCCAACATCAAAACACACTCCCAGTCCAGCCATCTTGGCATTCGCCGTGAAATGGCTATTAGCGCGGGGCGGAGAGGGATGATGAGGGGCGACGAAGGGGCTGAGGCGCACAAGAGGAGGCACACACAGGCGCTGGCGGAGAACCTGCATCCAATGGAGACGTGTTGCACCGTCACGTGGCCATTAGAAGATTCCTCCTCCGGATCTCACGTTTGGGTTAGGGAGCGAAGCATGGCGCTCTCTGTACAGCAAAACACAGGATTGGGCCATTACGTGGTCATGGGCAGGGGCGGAGATAAGAGGCAGAGGGGCCGAATCAGGTGGAAGGAGGACGAATAGAGGTCAGTGAGAGGGGGGGCGAAGAGGAGCGAGAGCCACAGCGGTGGGTCTGAATGACACCGAAAAACACTCTCCTCCACACTCCTCTACCTCTTTTCTATTTGCACACCAAAAAAAAAGAAATATTTCTAGGGCAGCTACCGCACGTGACTTTCAATGAGCCTGGCTAAAACTCCCCACATGGAGCACTCGCTGCTTTCCCAGTTTCGGGAGAGTGGATGACACCGGGCAAGGAAAATGGGGACACACTCCCTCCATGCCCTTTATTAGGCTGCTCAGAGGACTTGGGGTTCGACCAGGCTTATTCTGCTCACGTCTCTGCCAAGACAATCCCTTGCTTTCCACCCAGACCCCTTTATGGCTGCGGTGAGTGTTTGAGGAAGGCTGGGGCGGCCGACATTGGCAGAGTCCCTGAGAAGATCTAATCATCTCCCCAGCCCATAAGCACCGGTGTTTGTTGTCCGAGACGAGCCCCATGTCGAACGCTTCGAGGTGGGCCGCGGAGCAGAAACCATACATCGCCTCAGGACTCGCACACTGTAAACAAACACACCCACAGATGCAGAGGAGGAGATGGAAACAGGTATACGCACACGTGGCCTCACATGCATGTATCTAAGAAAACATTAACGTACACACACTCACATGAGTACGTACACACACAGACACGCACGCACGCAAGCACGCACACACACACACACACACACACACACACAGCAGATTGGTGTGGTTCCACGTGTCCCCATTACCTTCCCCCTGTGAAAGGCAGACAGTGGTTTGTCACTGCCTTTTCATTACAAGGGAAGGTCGTGTCATCCTATCTGACCTGGTGTGGCAGCTGCTGGGGGGGGGGGGGGGGGCTGCAGAAAGAGGAGCAGCAGGGGTGCACGCTGACACACACCGAAAACACAAAGGAGTCCAGACAGAACTCCTACGCACATTCACTGACACACACACACACTGACATACGGTGGAGGTAAGATGCTGTTCGTGTGTGTGTGTGTGTGTGTGTATGTGTGTGTGTGTGCGTGCGTTGCAGAGGGAGAAAGAGTGTCTTGTTCGAGCTTTTGTCGTGCAGCTTCATAACCCCAGGTGGCCTCCCAGTAGCACCTGTAACTGGAGAGGGAGAGTGTCTGCCACAACACACATTATGTAAGAGTGGTGACGGCCAGAGATGTCGTTCCCACTAACAGTCAGCCACACACTCCGGTGGATACTCCAGGTTGGGAAAAGTCCTGATGAGAACCTGATCCAAACCCAAAAGCGTCCTTTGAAGTTTTTGGTGCATCTAAGAAACCAACCCATACAAAGGCAAAAAAACTAGTGCATTTCATTCAAGTAATTAATATTTGAGATAAAACGTTGAAATCTTTTCGTCGTGACAATTTGCGCACTGAACTCCATTGAACCCAATTATGCGGGCCTACATTCATTGAGGAAGTGATTCCGTTTTGAGCACACGTACAGTCTCACTCGTACCTGTGGCAGACAAGATAGCGTTATCGTTCCACTCCCCTGTCGTTTTGTCCCAGTCTCCTTTGATACGAGACGTCTCTCTGTTAAATCCTCTCTTATCTCTCCGAGCAGATCAAAAGTAAGAGCAAGACATGGTCTTATTAGAATTGCTAATGCTAAAGCGGAAAAGACGTGAGCACTGAGCGCTAAACGTTTGGTTGAGGGAAACATCAACAGAGGGTAAGATAGAGAGCATGGAAGAAGAGAGGGAGACGAGAAAGACTTCCCATAAAACTGCTTAAAATGTATATTAAAAAGGGAGAGCAGAAAAAAAACTAAAATGCAGCGGATCTAGTGCTTTTCCATTCCTATATCAGCTCTGGTAATTGAACCGTTTCAGACAGGCAAAGGGGCGTGCATTTTCAACTTTGAAACTTTAAAGTGCACTTATTATTTCCATGCATCAGCAAACCCTGTGGAAAACAGAGAGTGGTGCTCTTTAAAACACAGAGAGCTGCATAACATTAGGAGGACTACGTGGCAGGATAGCGAGTAAAAGCAAAGTCATTTTATCTTTGAGCTCAAACTTAAGAAGTGTAAAGTTTAAAAGATTCCCCTGCAGGGCGGCTGTTAATCTCCATATTTCCAAAGATTGATCTTGAATCTCTCTTAAAATTAGGCACATTGTGATATACAGTATGTTATGACCAGAAATGCTTCTTAACTTATAATGGGAATACTTCCAGGCTTCCCTCACACAGCAACCCACAAATAAAACATTAAAACTCATGCTGGAGGTAAATTATATGTTGAATGAATTCCATTATCTTCTTCGCCTTTCCTACGATGTATGTGCAAATAATACAATTATATCAGCTAGTTATAAGTCACAGCACGACCAGTTTGGTCCGCCAACAAACTTTAAAGGTTGTTGTAATTTCAGTAACAATCTGTATTGAAAAACAAAGTGTTGGAAAGGCAGCTAATTCACTGCTAGCTCACTGACTAACCCAACGCGGAGGAGAAATAAACAAATAGCTGCACAGCAAACCTCAATGGGACAGGAAGCTGTGTTCCCTAATTATTCCCCCAGACCCGGGGGTATTCCAACGCAACCCAACCATGACTCAGCAAATTGAGCGTGCTGATTGGATATTCATCACGAGCACACTGATGCCCAGGGAAGCAGCCAGTCTGCTTCTAAATTCTCCTTCCATGGTAGGTTTCTGCTTATGTAAAGTAAAT
>JAPMUY010002052.1:87500-185000 GCA_026901105.3 Galaxias olidus | reverse complement strand
CTTTAAACAGGCTCTCGGAGAGCACTTCATAATCTAAATTAATGCTCACTAATTACGTCTAATGATTCAAAATAAGCTATGCGTCTGGAGCTTAGAGGAAATGGCGATGTCACAGCGGCTCTATTTTTAGAGACAGTGAAAATGAACTTTGATTTAATTATCGGCCCCTGCAGTCAAGAATTTTTTTCTAAACCAAAGTGCGGCGCCTAGCCTCGCGTTTCTCTTTCTGTGTATTGTCTTGCCCTTCCACTCAGACAGAGGAGAGAGTTATGGTCTCATGAAGCTGACTCGCACACATACACACACACACACACACACACACACACACACACACACACACACACACAGAGAGAGCCATGTTATGAAAACAAATCAATAGGTCCTTGTCATTAAAGCATTAAACCCTCGGGACGGGGAACTGTGACCGCTTCTTTAACCCAGAGGCTGGGTCGATGGGCGATTCTACACATTCAAAGCAGGATCTATTGACTGGCGACAAACGAAACAGCACAAACGTACAAGATTCCAATTGTACTTTCCTAGCGGTTATGCAAGCAGTAGATATGACCTTGTTTTCTTTTCTTTTTTTTCTATTTTTCAATGGAACCCCCATTTGCAATGTAAAAGTGTGTGTGAGCGATGGGAGGGCCGGTGCCTGGCTTTCCTTTTTCTGTTCCCCTCCGGCATGGCTCCACATTAAAGAGAGGCTGGCTGCGGTGATAGGAGCAGCGGCCTGTCCCCCTTTTCTCCTTTCCATTTCCTGGAAGGAATATGTGGGGGAAAGCAAATGTATTTGCCGTGGCTTTAGGAGCCATAATCTCATCCATCTCCATGACAAGCTTCATTATGAGGGCGCCCAGTGATGCACAGCACCTCTCATTAGGCCCGGAACAGAGCCCCAGACACAGGCAGTAACCTGGGCGCAGGCAGGCACACACACACACACACACACACACACACACACACACACACACACACACACACACACACACACACTCTCTCTCTCTCTCTCTCTCTCTCTCTCTCTCGCTCTCTCTGGCACACACACGCACACACACACACATACACACACAAACTCTCTCTCTGGCTCACGCACACACACACACACACACACACACACACACACTCTGTCTCTCTGGCTCACACACACACTGCTCTGAGGGGCAGACCGACTTCTTCTAGCTAAGGCAACCGGTTTCTGGTTGCAGGGGGGGAAAAAATATTGAGGGTAAACGGCCATGGTTAGCGGGGCCTAATTAGACAGAGGGCTGGTGGGCTGGCCGGGCCCCTCCAAGGACTGGCTCGCTCCAATCACGTATGTGGGTTAAAGACCGACCCAAAATGGCGCGTGTTAGCAGGGACTAATTGGGCACTCACCGTTCTGCTCGCGCTGCACCCCCACCGCTAGCAGGTCTGGCTCGCCCAGGCTGATGTCGTTGAGGCGGCTGCCCAGGCACTCCACGCACAGCAGCTTGCACCACTCCTCCGCGTCCAGTTCTGTGGACCACGCACACACCGCGGGGTTAAAAGACACGTGCGCGCGCACAAACACACACACGCTCACGCACGAGACACATGGGATATGGACTAAACACAGATGCTCGCTGCGGCTCGCTGAGATTTCCCGCTTTTGGTTTGCCAAACGTATACTGCCCGTGTTGACGCACACGTCCGTGTACCTGCGCGTGTGTACGCACACGTCCATGTACCAAAACACACACAGACGCTATGATAACAAACACATATAGAACAGCACACTCCCTACACACCACTTCTCTGCATTCGGCTCCTGAACAATGCGACGAGCAAGGGCACACACACGCACGGCAGCACAAACATAAATCACTACACAATTACGGAATCAAACCCTGCGAGGAAAAAACACGAGTACAGGTAACCTGCAACCGGAGGGGGAAGCAAAAGGAAATCTATCTGATCGATTCGCCGCTGATGAAAAGAGGCAAGCAGTTCATGAACACCGAGCGGGCATACGAATGGCGAGTTCCTCCTCTCCCTCGTCTCCCTCGTCTTCCTCCCAGACCATACTGTAGCCCTGGAACACAGCTAAACCAGCCTCTTTGAGAGAAGAGACACGGGCGGAGGAGACGATCCATACACCCTTTTCCAAATTGAATGACGGGGCAGGTTCGTCTTGGGTGAGACGGTGTCTGGGTCGGAACAAAGAATCAGGAGGATTTACGGAGGGCGGACGGCGGGGATTCACCGGAACGACGGTCCCGGTGAAGCCGGAGCCGTCTCCAGGGTGGGCCAAGCGTTGAAAGCATGTCCGGGTGCCCGCCCCATCCATAAGAACACACGGCGCTTCAGCAGCGCCACACGGGGTCATGAACTCGTCCCACACCAGGCAGCTGGCAGGAGCACGTGCAGTGTACCGAGATGGGACGTTTTATTTTTTAAATTAGGAGCTAAGTGTATTGTTGATTATTCCATGAATCACGTTCTCTAATTCGTGAGTGAAGACGGTTGTTTGGCGAATACAAATTTTTTCCTCAAAAGCTGTGTTTACCATAAACGTGTAAAAAAAAGATTTCCAATTGTCTTTGTGTTGAGTTTTTGGTGGGGATTACTGAGGTATGAAATGAGGAGAGAAATGGAGTTGTTTATCTTTGCACTGCTCTTACACCCTGTACCGTCCCCCAGGGAACTCTGGGAAATGTCACTGTGGTGTGATGTGTGCAGACACAAATGGATGAATGGATACTACACTGTGTGTGTGTGTGTGTGTGTGTGTGTGTGCGCCTCTGTTTGTGTGTACAAGTGCATTGTATGTGCGAGACCAAATTGAATGAATTAGTGTAAGTGTGTGTGAGTGAGCAGGCTGCTATTTCTATTTAAAGACAGCTTGTACAGTGGAGGGCCTCCTGTCAGAGGGCTGCCGGGTTGCCAGACCTATTGTCTGATAAGGACGTGGCTATGGTTGTCTGCTTTGCCTCCGGCTCATCAATAACTGAACAGTTTACACGTAAAAACACAAATTCCCCTTTGCAACAGTGTTCCACTCCTTTGGGTGTCTCAATACTGAAACTGTATTTATTCCCCTCTCTTTCTCTGTAATAGTGTGGGTTGATGTGAGTTTAAACAAACACAAACACAAACACAAAGACAAACACACACACACACACACACACACACACACACACACACTTGTAGCTGGTGAGTGAAAAATGACATAAACAAACACTTGGTCAGTCAAGCGCCTTGGTGTACATCTGATGCGAGGGGACGTCGCCGTGGCAACGGGGGAGTGGGTCAACGGAGAGCAAGAAAACAATCAGCGGGATGGAACATGGACCCCGGAGAAACGAGGACAGGACAGCGCAAAAAAATATATTTTTCCTCCTTTTCTTCCCCCAGCCCGATGGTGAACAGTGGCGCAGCTCTTCTCAACACGAGCCGGCTTCGTTTGGCAGTGTGAAACTGACTCCAAGACAGAAACACACGAGAGGGCAGGGCAGGAAGTGTAGGACCTTGGGAGGTTGGCGCCCTACATGTGGTGGACACGGGGAAAAAATAAAAAAACACATGTCCATATGGCAGGGGAGTACGATGAGGGGGGAAGGGTCAGCTCTAGTATTCAAGTGAAGAGCGAGATAGAGGTAAGTCAGTGTGTGTGTCTCTGTGCATGTGTGTGTGTAGTGTGTGTGTGTCTGTGTGTGTAGTGTGTGTGTGTGTGTGTGTGTGTGTGTGTGTGTGTGTGTGTGTGTGTGTGTGTGTGTGTGTGTGTGTGTGTGTGTGTGTGTGTGTGTGTGTGTGTGTGTGTGTGTGTGTGTGTGTGTGTGTGTGTGTGTGTGTGTGTGTGTGTGTGTGTGTGTGTGTGTGTGTGTGTGTGTGTGTGTGTGTGGGGTGGAGAGTAACAGGGAGCGCCTCATAAAGTCCATGATCTATCCCCAGGGACGCACCACTAAACCTGGCACAGTCGCCCCCTTGCAAAGGTGGAGACCCCCGCTCAGCCAGTAACCTCCTGAACAGCCTGCCAGCACAACAAAGGCATGTTAAGATGTTTTGTGTCACACGTGCTATTACCGACTGACTCCTCCTTGCAGTAGAATTCATTTTGCAACGCGTTAGACGTTGGCACCCTGAAAAACCAAGCAAGGGTCGCCTACATCGGTGATCCATTGGCTTTCCGACATTCTGCCCACATTTTCCGAGGCAATCGCTATTGTTACAGCCGTGTATAATTGGCTAAAACCACCTCGCAAACGGATACCAAATTACCTGCGATAGGAAAATCGATCATTCCCAGCAAATCCTCCCACTTCTTAATATGGCAGCAAATGAGAAGCACTTGGCTATGCTCCAATGCCTGATTCTCTCTCTCCCTCCAATTCCCCTCCCCTCCGATCTCTCTCTCTCTCTCTCTCTCTCTCTCTCTCTCTCTCTCTCTCTCTCTCTCTCTCTCTCTCTCTCTCTCTCTCTCTCTCTCTCTCTCTCTCTCTGATACTTCCTTCTTTTCTCAAACTTTACTTTCTTTGGCAGCATATCCTGCCAGCCTCCACCCCCTCTGGTCCCTACCCCGGTTTTCCCACGTAAGGCCTTCCTGTGGGAATGCCGAGAGGACCGGGAGGCACCGTTAGACAGGAGACATTGCTTACCTGACTCACAGGCAAATGTCTTGGACATCTCGTCGTAGAAGATGATGGCCACGGCATGCTTCTTGGTCTCCCGCGGCATTCGGGTAATGTTCTTGATGCTGTGGAGCTCAGTGATCTAAGAGAGACAGAGCCAAACAGCATTAGCCAAACTGACACGCCTTACTAACGGAATAAGGAAACGCTAGACCACAGGGGTGCGTCGTATGAGGCAGCGCCTCTTGTTCACACTGGATGTAAGAATGAAATTATCTTTGTGATCACAGCAGGAAAATGGTGACCTTCCGCAACTTTTATGGGTTGGGGTGATATTTTTGCCAAGGTTTAGTGCGCGTTAGAACCCTAGCAGATGGGTTCAGGAGATAATGGAGCCTATCAACGTATTTTTTAATGCCCCGAATAGGACACCTTTACAGTAGCCCAACCTGGGGGTAACAAAGGCAGAAAGGTCAAATATTCTCACTCAATTCTATTAAGAGCGTTGACAGATAAAAATGTGAAAACATTTGAAACGATAAACTCATGTCGTATTGGTAATACACACGTTGCTCATTGCCATCCCCTTGGCCTGGCGTCTCATGAATGCGGGCCGACCCACTCTATTGCACGTTGCATAGCTGCCGCGATCGCATCACAAACGACCGGTGCAGCTCAGATCAATACGGAGGACAAGAAATCACAAGCGTCCAAATCATTTGACCGTGGAATTGATCAGATATAAGAAAGGAAAGAAAGAATGGAAGATTACATTTAATTGGAGATCGGCCGCATTCACAGACCATTTCATTCAACAATGCGTTTTCTGTGTGTGCTCTCTCTCTCTCTCTCTCTCTCTGGGAGATAAGGGCCATTACATTATTGCAGTCCACTCCCAGCAAACCACAGGCATCGGGCCAGCCGCTTGGGAATGAATTAGGTGGGCCCACTGCCCATATAGTAAAACTCCACTGTTAAAGCTCTGAGGCGGGTCATAATAACATGCCAGGCATGTGAACCACAGATTTCTGTCTTCGATAACATTAGCAGTGATAAATCTGCCTTAGTGGCAGTTACACTAGAGTCAGCATTTCTCTCTTTTTTTTCTAGTTGGAGAAAGGAGTTCGAAAAATAGTAGAGAAAATGGAGATTTGGAAATTATTTTCAAAGACATGAGCAAGCAGACAATGGAAAAGCAGGATAGGAAAATGCTAAGTTGAATTGTGTTCTTTTTTTGTTGTAGACACACGTACAGTGCTGTGTTATTTGGAACCCATCTGCTGATGAGATCTGAACGCTGTCGGTGCGAGGAACTTTATATGGTTAAGCTGAGATATGTGCCTTTGTCCTCAGGAACACAATAGAAAACGCATGCAGCACTGTGTGCGCAGCCTATTTATGCTGCTACTTCACTCAGCCTCATATCCTTTTCCTGATTTGTGCGTTTACAACTGCACGTGCCCAGCGGGAGATTTTTCTCTTGTAAACGAGGAAGAGATTCGAGTGTTACATGTGGCGTTTTTTTTTTTTCTTCCACAGCCTACGGGCTTATTGCTTTGAAAAGTGAATCAGTGATGATGAGACCTATTTCTCCCTCTCTGTTCTCTCCGCTTTCCCTCCTTTCGTCTGCTCCCCTCTCTTTCGCTCCACTCTTACCGTGCACTCAACATTTCCGGGGGCACGCGCGTGCTCCTTCTCCCTAGAAAGTCACAGCTCTGTGGTGCAGCGATTCTTTACACTTAGGCATGCACATATTTATGGACTTTGTGGTACGCTTCTATTTTCAGCTGTGGCGGTCCTTATCAAGACCTCCCGAGACGGTTTTTCAGCGTGGGACCCGACGTGAAAAAACCTTCGCCGGTATCACTCAGCTGTGAGGATCAACGCGCTTCAAAACAGAAACGCTGCCTCCTCTCGATGTTGCTGGTAAATAAGCGCAATTTGGGCAGCGATGGTGAACCTCAGCCCACTAGAGGAGCCCCTTGCCTGATCTTTGGGGTGCGATCCATTACCAGGTGCACTGGTGCATGGGTGCAGCCATCGCTCACCTCACTGCATTGTGCCACCCTCTGAGGCGGGGAGCAGGGGGGGGGGGGGGGGGGGGGGGGGGGGCATCTTCATTACCGGCAGATACATGGACGATCAATCAGAGCCTGTAATCCCAACACCCAAACTAGGTGCGGCAGCCTCGCTGAAGGGATGAAGGGCCTGTAGAAGCGCACCTCCGACGAGGTGCGTCACTTTGGGGAGGTCACGCGGTGAACGTGACACGTAATTGCCGGGTGCTAGACATCCTGTTAAGAGATCATTAAAAGGAGCTCTCGCTCTATAGGCACATCAGAAAGGCCGGCGTCGACGCAGCCTATCGGCGGCTCCATCTCCTCTCATTACCACTGCACACTGTTTCGCCGTGAATGTCGTTTAAGATCATCTGCTTCTACCATGATAATGAGCCCTAATTGGGGTATTTTCAAAAGGCTTAAGCAGCAAAGATAGGGAGAGACAGAGAGAGATGTATTCTATTCCGGATTAGCCTCCTCTAAAGGAGAAAGGACCTTCTAGGAAAAAGATAAAGCTGCAAATGTCTCTTAATAGATTTTTTTAATTTGATCAGGGGGCCGCACTTTCATATGAAGACAAAAAAAGAGATTGTTAAGTTTGTTTTGGATGACAAATAATAATAATAATAATAATAATAATAATAATAATAATAATAAATTGTAGTTTGCTTTACATTGCAACAACCATCTCAAAGCGCTACAATCATCATATCTGCCTCACTAGCTTGACACAACACAGGAGCTGTTCACAGTAAAAAAAACTCAAACATTCTCAGAGTTGAAATGGTCCTCTGTGGTGTCTAACGCTTAAGCGAATGTGTGTGTGTGTGTGTGTGTGTGTGTGTGTGTGTGTGTGTGTGTGTGTGTGTGTGTGTGTGTGTGTGTGTGTGTGTGTGTGTGTGTGTAGAGTCAAAGGGAGGTACGTGACTGGACTGCAATGGCGGCACATCAATGACAGGGTCTGAACGCCTGACCTATGACGATACAGTTGTCAGGTCTCCAGTGAGGTCAACGTCGGATTCTCTCTCGTGGGTGGAATGCTGCCGCGCACTGTTATTTTGACAAGCAAGAGAGTCTACTGGGGGAGAGACCAGGTGCGCATAATAGACCCCCTTCTAAAGGAAAGTGATTTATGCCTTCAAACCTATTGGCAGAGCAGGCGCAGTGGGGGCGTGGGGGGCGTGTGGAGTGTTCACCTTGTGAAAGCTCCTGAAGTAGGCCGCCTTCTCGTCGGGGTACTTCTCCAGCCGTCTGGGCCCTTTGCTGGAGGCCTTCTTAAACACCAGCCAGCACCGTCTGAAGATCTGACAGACACAAAAGAAAAGACAGCACACTTATCATCGTCATCATCGTTTTCCCAAACCTGAAACTGCAGCCTTACCACCGGCGTCAGAGGGCCCACCCCAGCCAGGTCCCATTCAGGTTCATCACTCTCGCCACAGGAACCAAGAGAATACTGAGGGGTCTATTTAAATCAGTGAACGTACTGACAATTGGTGGAAATTCGGACAAAACAAATGACGTGTAGGGCTTCTTAGAATAAGTGGAGAGATAATAGGATGATCAATTGGGAGGTGTCTTATCCAATCTATATATATATAGGCCTATATATCAAGTAAAATAAACACTTGTGAATTATCTTTCTTACGGTTTTGCACACCAGATCTGATTATTCTACCTTTTGGATAACTAACCGGGTTCTTAGACATGATGATTCACGCATTCCTTGATTAATAGCTTAGAGAAGATAATGCTTAGCCAACGGAGACTCATCTCATTAATGGGCCAATCTATACAGCAATTTATTTGTCATGAGGTCATGTTAAAAGACCTCTTTATGATTGTTCTGGGAAGTAGCCAAAGCAAGGTCTCCAAGTACAATAGGTAAATGAGAGTAATATGGAATAATTGCAAATCGAGCTTTAAATATAATTGTGAACACTGTGTTTCGGGAGGGCTACAGTGTGCATCAGCGTAGACAAACACAATTTTATCCAATGTTTTTTCAAGTACAACTGCTTTGAGTATTGATTAGCAGAACTAAGGGCTAGTAAATTCCCCTGAGTAGCCTTCTAAGAGCTATAGATTACATACACACATAATGAGCGCGCGCGCACTCGCATAAACACGCACACGCTCGCGCACACACGCACGCACACACAGTGTCAATTCAAGATCAAAAAATAAAAACTCGAAAGAACAAATCTAGAAAACCATATGTCTTCATTAAAAAATATATATTTTGCTTGCACAGACTGACTCCACTGAATGTTTCCTAGTTATTCTATTCGCTGAACATGTTATGACGAGTGTGGTAGTGCTTGATTTATATAGCCTAATCCTTTCCGTGGCATCATAAATTAGGAAATACGGAGGGACTTTGTCATCGTGACCTCTCCCATCTATATTAATCAATCGTAAAAGGTTTCACCCATCGTCCCGACCACGGCTGTTTCATGTTTTATACCTCGCTGACGAGCTTAGTATGCAGACCTCTTGGCTGACTGCCTCCCTTTATTATTGTAATATAATAGTTTTATGTCGTCTAGAAATATCAAGCTCCTAAAAATGGACACTCCTTCAATTAACAGGCTATGTGTGATGCTTGGACAGCCAATACAGTGGCGCGGCAGCATAAATGCAACAGGCACACACACCTTATGAAACGTACCTCCCCGCATCACAAACCCTATCTCTGAATGTAATCCTTTTATTTCCTTTTTGAAACGTGCTCAATCTGCCTGATGTAGGCCTATGATTGTCCCTGGCTACATTGTGCGCAGGGGCACCTGGATGGAGTATTCATTTGTTTACTCAGCTGGTGTACTTCCTAACACTAACGGCATGTTAAAGTTGGCGCTGGGAGGTAATTGACGAGAGTGATCCTCTTGGTCCTTATCTGGCTTCATTGATGGTTCTACTAAATGCTGCCTGGTCCGATTTGATAGAGCTAAGAACTAGGAGAGGTGCGGTACATTGTACACTCACTAATGCACAGGTTGCTAATGCAGTATAGATCGTCCAGTACTATCTTCAACCGGCGTTACAGATAACGAGGGAACAAAAAATGTCTATATAAAATCGATTTCACAAACACTGTAGCTAGGCTACCTAGTAAATGAAAGAAAATAAAGGAAACAACTGCAGCCTGAACTTTGATTCAACTTCAACGGTAGACAAAGAAATTTAAAGAGCTGTTGATAATGTCGCTCCCCTGAGTGGTCACTTCAAATTTTGTATTAACTAATACTTCCAATCCCCTTTGAGCAGGAGGGAAACAAAGTGATGCTTCCTGCTGCACACAATAGCTTGAATGAAGTAATTCACCCTGTGAGGGTACAGATTATGTAAATATCCCACTACAAAAGCAGGCTCCGGGAGACAGATTGTGCACATAATAAGAACCTCCGGTATGAATGGAGTGGCTTCGTTTTGCCTGTTCCACAGTTGTCAACGCATTGTCAGGGAGGTCTTAGTCTGGCTTTTGCTATGCTCTGGCCTCTTACTCAGTGAGACTCTTAACACTGATTTTAATTACGGAGAGGTGAATGAAACTCACTAGAGGCTTGTATGACTCATTTCACTGCCGGCAACATTCTTGCGAGAGCGTCGCTTGCCACTGAATAAAAGAGCAGGGCTTGTTCTAGAAAGACAATGTAATTATCAAGACAAGCCCCGGTGAAAATACAATCATCCCTGTCCTTTCTTTATAGCGTCTTCTGATTACCATTGTGAGAAGGTAGTAAGTAGTACCTGCAATTGCCACCCCCTGAATCTGCGTTGCCCATGACCTGTAATAGACATTGCTATGTGTCCCCACGGAGGGCTCTATCTAACTGGCTGGCCAAAAGCAAAATGTCCTTATCCTTTCAGCTTCGATCGCATAACAAAGCCAACACACTCTGAGTCATTGAGTATTGGACCCATCACGGATTTTGCTCCGGAAACTAGTTTGGTGACACCAAACGAAACAGCTTACAAAAACTACACATGCCAATTTCCAGAAAAAAAAAGTCACGTCCATCCAACGTAACAAGCCACAATCAGTGTGTCCCCCGTTGCAATCGGATATGAAGCCGCTCCTCAGCAGTGGCGCTGAAGATGGACGGTGCCTTTTTCAGGGGTGCGGCCTGATTGCCTGGAATGGCGAAGGCTGATTAATGAGCGGAACGCCTGTCATTTTGAGTCAGAGCACAGTGTTCCCACCTGTCCTGGCATACGGTCCAAATCACTGCGCTCTTCACTCCTCTTCACCAAGACGGGTCCGGCTCGTCATCAATGTTTACTCGCTTACAAAGCCTCGCATACAGAGCGATATTATTCATATGGTCACCAAGCTAAATTATATTCGCTTAGAACAAACCCAGTGTATTTCTCCCGGACCACAGACAACGAGAGACCTTTCCGCGATAGATTTATAGCAGTCATTATCATGGAATATTCATTGAAATGCTAGGGGCGAAGACTCACAGGCACACAGAATCAAAACTGAATTGGGTCATTAAAATTGTACTTTTCATTAACACAATTTCTGTAATGAAATCCAAAAGCTTTATACCAAAATCTTTTTTTTAACATCATTGAGTTGTGTGTATCTTATCTATGAAGAGAATAGCATGGCTTCCTGACATCGTGTAAGGTGGGCACCCAGCAGCAGTAGTCATCTAAGTGGGGCTGATAAGAGTGATCACCCTAACCTTAAGAACTCTGAGTGCTAGTGGGGGGGGGGGGGGGGGATGACGGACGACGACGACACCTGAAGACGCAGCTGGCAAAGCTCAACGCCGCCTAATTAGTTTGAGCATGACCTGTCCACTAAGGACGCTGTCTGAATATCCAGACTTTGTACAAGTAAGACATGGAGAACGCAATGTGTGTATGATTGATTTTTTTGGAGGGGTATGATTCTTTATTCACCAGCTCAATGGCAAGTTTCCTAAACTCCTATAATAATCCTAAGAAGTTGTCTTGCTGAGAGCTAAGAGCAGGAGCATCACACTTTCAAGTGTCAAATCAGGCTCCTAAGAGACAACACTGTCAAATAGAGTGTGTTAAACCATGACAGATAGGCTGGATGAGTACTCTGGAGAACGTCTGTCACTTGCAGAACCCTGGTCATAAGTCACCTCTCAAACCGCATTAATTTTCTGTAAGTGGCCCCTGATGCAAAGTCCATTCACTTCACAGAACATTATGGAACTTCTGCCATTATTGAAGATCTGTCTAGTCTCTCAATAAAATATGGGCTCCTTCCTCCGCAGACGCATTAGTCACCATTTGAAGGAGCAACGGAATCATCTAAAGACATGAAAATGATTTCCAATGACAGCTTGCTTCAGGTAAATGACTAATCACAGCACGGATATAAATAGCCAGCTCTCAGACATCTAGGGATGCTATTCAATTTTGAAATGCAAGCCAAATATTGCAGGGAAATGGCCACATCCATTATTTCTCAGCTGCTAGATAAAAAATGAGTTAAGTAGAGAGGTACTGTAAGCTCTCTGATTAATAGGCTACACTCTGAAAAGGAGAGCATGAATAAAATAACAACATACTCAACTAGGCCCATTTCAGCTGATATTGACCAAATAACCCAAGTAATGAAGTAATCCACAAGTGTGACCAACGTGTATTCAAGAAACCAACATCCAGCTGTGCCAAAAAAGAAGTCTGCGAACCTGCGTATGTGTTTGCATGCACGGTACAAAGTTCCAACGTGAGTCTTCCTCACCAACAAAATGTGCATTCCCCCGGTGATAATGAGAGCTGACAGACTATGACAGACCACCAGGCCTCGCAATATCAGTTGCTGGTGCTGGCAATCAATTTCAGACAGCGCCAGGCCACCGCCGCCGTGTCCGTTTTCATAATTTGATTTGTTATCCCGTCGGACAGTTGGTACAGCAATCATTGCCGCTGTCGTTCTGCCCTCCCTATCCTACCCCTCATATACTGTTGGACCGTTTCTAGAGTTTCACAGTACATGGGGTGACTCCAAAATGTCAACTTAACTAGGCCTCTCTCCAAGTTCGTCTCCATCGCCTCCCTACCCCACCCCCTTAAAGCCAATCGTTTTACTTTCCGACCCCTCAAATGTTTGGACATCCCATAATTTGGCCCCTGACTACAGCTGTTTGGTGAGTTAGTGATCCCGCCGTGACCCACTTAATCGTAGATTAATTTATCTGGGCCATTCCAAATCCTCACGCGCAACGCAGTGCCACCTCGGCAGCATGTAACCACAGGATCTCTATCACACCCTCCCTCTGTTTCTGTGACCCCCCCCCCCCCACCCACCCCCCCTCTGCATGGCCCGGCTCCTTTTTTTGATCTTTCTCTACCTCTAATTTGCTTGACTCTTTCTCCGTCCTTTCCCCGGGCCCCATTAACGTGATGTCACTTCTTCTTCCTTTACCCCTCCATTTCCTCTCTTCCTAATGTCTCTGCTCTCATTGCCCTTCTTCATCTCCCCTACTCTCCCTCCGTCCGCACGCATGGTTGGAGATCCTCATCAAACATTAATGGGTCACGCAGGATCCGAAATGTAATATCACAGTATTAGTCACCAAATAGCCCCTTTTACTGAGGCCTGCATGTGTTTTTGTGACATAATAGAAAGAGCAAGGTCCTGTCTGGGTCCAATCAGTGTATTCATGCTCGACTGACAAATGCAGTATTTGCACTTTCACTACGTTATGCCCCCAACCACCACATGGCCCTATGCACACTCTAGCTGGGCCTCACTAAATCGCTGGACTCATCTGTGAAATGTTTTCTCTGGGAAACAACCCGTGGAGGTTGGACGCAGGTAAAAAAAAAAGGAAATCTGCGAGTGCTTTCTCCGTTGATTAGTCAAAGAAACCTCTTTCTTTGCATGTTTTTCATTTTAACCAACACATATTTATTTTTAGTTTGAGGCACTAATGAGAAAAGTACGTGTTCTTCCTGGAGATAGCAAAAAAAACCTGTGAAAAATAATTGTAGAAGTAACTCTTGCCAACAGCTTCCGTCTGCTGATGATCTAAATGTGTCTACATTGATTAGGTCTCACCAATGCCTCAGCCTCTGTTTAGCCAAAATCTGGGACAGGTGGTAGACAAACTAGGTTAACTACACAAAGAGAGAAGGGAAGGAGAGACACATCGTGACAGAAAGAGAGACAGTCTTGTAGGGTGGGAGTTGAATGTTTGTTTACGAATGTGGGGAGTAGAAAAAGCAGGAGGTCAATGAGAGCAGCTGTTGACAGACTGTTAAGTTCGACTTGGCTGGCTCAGAAGACCCACCAGGCTAAATGAAAGAGGACTGCTGCGTCCGTGCCTTAACGTTCATGATGAATGATGCTTTTAAATAGGACTTAGAGTCAGAGGGCTTAGAATAGATTGTGAAGCACAACAAAGCATGCTATAGGCTTCCCTTTTTACTTCAAAGGCATCTCTCACTTCTCCAAGGCTTATTGCAGACAAGGATTAAGTCGTTGTACTCTTCTTATGCTCGTAAGTCATCAGCCTAATACTCAATAACTCAAAATCCACTACAACTCAACAATACAGCAGAGCTTTCCCCCTGTTTTTCTTATTATCGTGTCAGCCTCTGGGGATGTTTGACCCATGTTGGGCACCATAGCCCGGAGTGGGGGACATTAGTTAAAATGTCAAACAGCGCGGATCCAGCCTTCGCACCCAGCAGAGCATATTTAAGCACGGGACCAAAATAGCAGCCAAATTATTCTGAAGGAGATGTAGGTCAATATTGAAGTTTCTCTCTCAGGTGTGGAGGAGCGAGAGAATGTTTTGCGGCTAAAAACAGCCCCGGTGTATATTGCTGTTGTCGGCTCAAACTACAGCTATACACTCGGGCCCTAACCCTGGAGTATTGGGTTGAGAGTGGTGGGCTGTCACCAAAAACTCATGATTGATAGCCTGGATTTTCACACAGGCAGAGCTGCCAACAGCCCGGCTAAAGCATGTTGCATTTTGAAAGGAGGAGGAGGGGTGGGTGGGAACAAGAGGATTACATCACAACCATCCTAATCACATCAACCAGAACACTCTGAGCGATCACATTGCCTCCTGCCCTGACTGAGTAGACCTCTTGCTGCTCTGACCGTGCCATCTGAATCCAGTGATAAGGCAGTGGTTAAATATATCTCCCGCACAAAGTTGCCTGTGGGACTGATTCTAAGGTGACCGCACACTGAGGTTGGCACCAGCCTGCTCGGGTGTGTCACTGGGCCCGGCTTTAACGATGCAGGCGACATGTAAAACATTATTGGCATGCGGAGGATTTTGCTCTCAGTCATCATTATGACAATTGCCTTTTCTTTAAATTGTCCCCTTATCCAAGGCTCTCAGTATTAAAGCGTTCGTCAGCAATCCCGGGCAGCGAGCAATTTCCGTTTAATCTATCGACAAAGCTGAAGCGCAGCATTCACACACAATAACATGCAGACAAAAGGGGGATTTATGCAAGAATACCTAGGCGGACGGCACAAAGAAAACAGGGCACACCATTCTCCTCGAGTTATTCCAAAATGTGTGCCCATTATTCTGTCAAAGCCAAAACATCAGTGCAGTTTTATCAAAGAGGTTCACTTGAATCAGATATTATTATTGGTTCTTCAATCTCATGGCCCTTTCTGTAGAGGATCTACCGTTAGCCAGACCGAATTAGCATGTGGGTTAGCTCTCCCCAGGTGTGGTCTAATAAAGCCAAGGTCCTCTGAAGAGACCGATGGGAAGCCTCAAAGGAAATGGTTAAATGAGATGAAAGGAGCAACACCACTTGACAGGTTTAATTACCAACTGGCATCAGCACCATATAAATGTGCACAGTGAAACTTTTTTTCTTTTTTTTTTGCACAGACCAGTGACAAGTAGCACGATATCTGCATGTAGTTTTTAAGAACTACATCAGCCAAATTGTGAAGCAAACCACAGCTTGTTTGAGGACACAAGACAAGTAAGGTCTTCACTGCCATATCCTCATGGGCCCTCATAGGTTTGGAAAAAAATTAAATCCCCTTCGGATTAATTTGTAAAGAGGTACTCTCGGATGTTTTGGTTGTGTCTCTGATGCATTTAACCGTGGGCGCTGTATGGGACTAGGACTCTCAGCCATGTGTATGCCCTGGTAGCCAGTAAGTAGACATCCAATGCAGACTGGAACAAACCTGATTCCGCCCCAATCTCTCATTTGAACTGCAAATCAAATTACACATTGCAGAATAAACACATGTGCCGAGGGAAGGAGGGAGAAGGGGTGGGAGTTCTCTAGCTGTTAGATGTCAAAGGAAGTGGAACAATGGAGTTTGTCACATTGTTTTTGTCTCATTTCCACCCAAAGAACACACTCCCTAGTAATAAGTGGGCTGCAATTCAGTGTCACTCCGTGTCTCAGCGTGAGGTCATTGAGGAATGCAATTATCACTTCCTCTAACAGACTATTGTCTACAAAGCTAGTGAATGACAGGGTAACATACAAGGTAGGAAGTGAGGGGAAACAGTCTGCAGAGCAGTTAAAGCACTTTGCTGATTTAACTGGAAGTCTACCTTTTGTTAAATTGGCTATGTAGCCAGTGTCATAGAAAAAAAACATATACAGTAACACTTTCTATTGGTCATTGGGTTCCTGTTTTAGCCGCTCTCTTGTACACCATATTTCAGTACTAAACTTCGCCAACAACTTGATGTTTGCCAATGTTTTATGACGGTATAGTCATTATTTTCTCCATTATGGGCTATAAAGGATTTTCTCAAAGTGGCACTGCCAATGTGGCTATTGTGCTCCATTTACTATTTCCCCCTGGCAGACCTTATCCAAAATTCATTCCTTTAACAATAACTCTTGGGGAAATATTAAAGGCTGTCTAATATTAAGTGGATCATATCGCAGTCTGCCTGACTCAAGGTCCACACGCCTCATTAAAGGCCATTTGTGTGAAAAGCAGGGTGTGGTGTGGCATTTCTTTTGAGTCTACTCAGTGGGACAGGGACCCAACTGTCACCCCTCTACCAGACGCCAAGCTAACTGTCACCTTCTTACTATTAAAATAACTCCCCTGAGATAAGAGAAAGATGGAAAAAACGTATCTCTGCGAAAAAAAACAATGATCCTTCATACGCTTTAGCTAAGCTGGCAGCGTGTTTTCCAATAGAAACCTCAATGTCACCAGTCAAATAACAAAGCAGCTAGCTAACATACTGTAGATTTCCATGTCAGGAAATACACATTCTGCTAGCTAGGGGAAAAAAACACATTATTCAAGAGTAATGAGAGTGTAAATCAACTACCATTTCAAGGTGATCAAGTGTCTTTTCCTCAGATCTGGAAGATAACAATGTTTACCGTTGTACTACTCGGGTGCTGTGTAAAATAAGGGAAAACAGACAAACATTTCTGAGGTGAGACTATATTTGGCTGCTTATACGCTTGGCTAGTTCTTTTCATATTCCTTTATGAAAGGAAACGGGGAGAGTATAGAGACTTTCTTTCAGATCTTAATTTCAAAATAAAAACAAGCGGACTTTATAAGGTGTCTACCCGCCTAACTGTTTTATAAAAAATACCTTCATAATCCTATGGTAGCCTATACAAAACTGCCTGTCAACTCAGGGGACCTTATCCTGTTGAAAACCTGATTATATAGTATTTCAGATACAGTGTTTCAGCATAGTGGATAGCCTACAATCTACTGCATAGCATTATATACTAACAGTAGACTACACAATTACAGCTGTTTATGACACCGGACTGTAATGATATGTTCTTCCACACAAACACACTCGCACACCCAAGAAGGACAGAGAGCTAGAGTGAAAGAAAAGCACAGAGCATAAGAAAGAGAGACAGAGATAAAGAGAGCGTGCGAGCAAGCGAGAGAGGGAGAGCGATAAAGAGAAGGAGAAAGAGAGAAAGGAAAAGAGAGAGCTCTAAGGTAGCCACGGAACAGATATGGGCCGAGGGGAATTGACTGTCATCTAATGACAGCAGAAATGAGATGAGGATAGAGAAAAGTGTTAATAGAGCTATGATTTTCTCCTGTCTTTGTGGGCTACAGGAGATTTGTGTTGGCAGAACAGACTTCACTAATGAAAAACTATCAATCAGTCCTGTGATGTTATTAGTTTACATTTCAATTAGATCACAGGGCTGTATAGCTACAATTATTATTATAATTTTTTTTTTTAAGTAAACAGCCTAAAGTTGTGATTCAGTATATTCAACAAAAAATGTGTTGGCTGATATAACATTAGCTTATTTAAGTCAATTCTAAAGTCAGGTAGGTTTTAATGTGACCCAATTGTGAAAAACAAATTGAATGTCTGTGCCACTGCCCTAGATTTGACCACAACAACCTAGTTTCCCATTGGTCTTTCCCTGAACTTTCACTTCAGTCATGGAAGACAGAACCTAATGAGCCCAGAAAGTTGTCCTTGCTAAATGTCATCACATCAAAATATTTTTACAAAGGTTGGTGCCATTACTGAAATTACCACCAGAGTAAAACCCAGTGGAGTGTAACAGAACGTGATATTGTACAAAGTATGTCTCAACTACAAATTTGTTTTCTAAGTTGTTTTGTTGTTTTTGTTTCAAACCTCTCCCACAGTTAATTTGCAGTGAAACCATTGTCAGGGGTTGGGTTGGGCTAAGATCTAGACGATTAGTCTATAGCATCCTAGAGTCCTGTGGCTGTGTCCCATCCTGGCAAAGCTTTGTAGTCGCCCCCCCCCACCCCCACCCCTATCTACCCACCCCCACCCTGCCGGGATTAGTGCTCTTTGCACTTTACTAAGCAGTTCATCCGAAAACAACAGGACACACAAAGCTGCTTTGGGGAGTGTCAGCTCCACTCAATGTGTGTTTGTCAAAGGGTTTAGAGAGAGGGAATCGCAAAAAAGAGTGAGGGTCCTTCATGGTTTCAGAAAAGAATGACTAAGAGTGAGAGTGTGTTTGATACAATGGAGCGTTGTGAGCCTGCGGCCTTTCTACGTGGCGCATTACTTAATCAATTCGGCCTTAAACATCGCTAACTGCTAATAGCAACATTTGTCCCTGTTGAAGGTAAAAAGCTTTTTTTGATAATTAAGAACAGCGGGGATCAACGATGGGAAATGTTCATAGTGAGGTCCAGGCTGAGATTTATTTATGAAAGGAGCTGTATAATGGTGTCACATTTTTCACTGTGAATAACGCCGGTGCTGTTGTTCCCATATACTGCTGGATGCAATTCATCAGGGCCAATAAGAGGTAGTACTTTGTCTTTCGTTCTTTTGTCTATTAGAAGCTGAGGGAAAACCCAAAGTGAATGGTCAAACGATGCATAGGCCCTCATATTTGAAAAGGAGTGCACAACATCTATCACCCCCCCCCACCCCCCACCCCACCCCCCTACCCCCACCCAAATAAAAATAACTGGGCCAACTTAGAACTTTCTTTGAGGTCAATAAGTAACCTCAGCCGTAACAATGCTTGTAGCCGAGGTCAGCGTTTATTTGCATTTAGAACAGAGGGAAAAGGATTAGAATACAAAAAAGGGGCAAAACACAGCTCGTTATGCCCAGTGGATGTCTGAATTCCCTGATTAGCTTGTACACTAAAATACTGAATTCCTCACAGCTAAACCTTGGGGACAACACTGTTCAGTAGCAAACGCTTTCTAGAGCTCCACATACACAAGTACAGTATGGGAAGAAAAATCTCCTGACGGCCTCCATTCAGGCCAGCCTGTCATCAGTAACAGTGAGCGCACACATGGGGTGAGATCCTATCTTAAATGGTTGTGCCATCTCGGACAATGGACACATTGTTCTCTTCTGCCCTGTGTGTTTTTTTTTGTGGGTCGCGGTGCGTCCACAACAGAGAGAACATACCCACGCCTAATACAATACCTATTTTCAATGTAGTATAGGCCAATGGTCACTTTGCAAAAACAAAACACTTGTAAGTCAAAAGCTTCTGGGAGAGACAAAAGGAGAACGGTTTGGCAATTTAACCATGGAGGAATGGTGGAGGAGGGTTGAAAAGGTGGGGCCATGAGCTAGGCAAAGCACTTGGAGCCATGGCCCTCTACTTTTACTGTTATCATGATTCATACCTAATGGATACTGGATTTAGGTAAATAGATTTGTAAATTGTCTATGTTGATAGTCCAATTTGATTTCTCGTAATAGTAGACAACAAACAGGTAAAAAGCTAGGCATTTAAAAAACAATCTCTTTTACAATCACAAAAATCATATTCCACTCGCCTTTTCTTTTTTTTTTTTATGTTGGTCACAAATCCACCTAATGAGCTAATGATCTCAGGAAATTTACAACAGAGCTAGAAAATCAATAGATAGGTAGGCTTTCTAACATTATATGCATGAAATATATGCATTTAGCCTTACAACAAGGAGAAACAAATATTCAAAATGTGACCTTTTCCATTTAGCCCTTAATGCTACAACAGCCTCATCCTCTGAAAAATAGACCTGGATCAAGCCTTGCACGGGAATTACTGAAAGGTCACACTTTGCCTCTTTTTAATACTGTTCATTTCTTCAATAATATTTCCTTTCTGTCCATACTAAAATGTACCATAAGCTACAGGGCCAACAATATTGTCTTCCATCACGATTCAGATCAATCTTTTTAATAAGAAATATTCTCACCGGTACTTTATGTCCCCTGCTTAACTATTTGTTTTCTGTGAGAGAACTATTTGTAGTCTGAATTCCAAACGGAGCACACAGCAAAGCTGCTGGATTATAATTATCCTAATTGAGGATACAAACCGTTGTCTGCCAGCAGATTGTTTGCGTATTTGTTTGTGCATTTTTGCGGCAATTACACAATGCTGGACAAGTGTGAGTGTGTGTGTGTGTGTGTGTGTGTGTGTGTGTGTGTGTGTGTGTGCGTCTGCGTGTCTTACTGTCCCTGATACTATCTGTCTATTTCTCTACATGTCCATGTAAGTGAACGGATGCTTGGATTTGTCAGTTTGTGTGTGTTTGTATGTGTGCGTGTGTGTGTGTGTTTGTATGTGGGTGTGTGTGTGTTTGTATGTGTGTGGGTGCGTGAGTGTGTGTGTGTGTGGCTGCATGTGTGTGTGTGTGTGTGTGTGTGTGGGTGGGTGCGGGCGGGCGGGCGGGCGGGCGTGCGTGCGTGCGTGTTTGTGTGTGTGCGTGCGTGCGTGCGTGCGTGTGTGTGTGTCAGGGGTGATGGCCTGCAGGGGTTAGAGAGAGGGCACAGTGTGTATGATGAATAGGATGCTTTTGTGCTCAGTCTCTCAGCTGTCTACCAACTAGTGAAGGAGAGGGAGAGATGAGAGAGATAGAAGAAAACACGAGAAACGGGAGGAGAGAAGAGAGAGAGAGAAAAGTGTGGGGTTTGGCTATCAGAGGTGAGGCAAGGGAAGGCAGAGAGGTGAATGAAAAGGGGGGATAAGTGAAGAAGAGGGGGGGAAGGGCAAAAGAACCAGTGACAGTGTTTCTGCATTCAACAACACAACAACGTTCCTGCTAACGCAGGAATAGACTGCCAACCAGGTCAGGGAAAACCGTGTTTGCGGAAACAAAACGTGCAGGGAGCAGTGGAGAGGCGCTTTGCAGTGGGCCGTGTTGACTATTCGGCAGAATCCTGACACGACCGCCCCCAGCCTAACCTTCACACATGGTGGGCTTTGAAAATGAGCCAATCATATTGACTGATGCTGATGAGTATGGCCAAAGCCATTGTTAGCAACTGAAATTCATACCACATGGAAGGGAGCACTGGGCTGTGCTGTTTCCTAATCAGGATAATAAATTAAACATTTTTTGAAATAAAACCATTGTAGAGAATGGGGTCAGGTTACTTGAAGGTTGGGTGTGATAGTATGCTTTGTGATATTGAAAAGACCTTTCGTCACAGACTAACCTTTACTGCTGGCTAGTGTGTGAGTGACTGGGGTCCAAGAGAAATGCTAACAGTTCTGCTTGCCTACAGTGTCTGTGATACTGAAGAATTTGTGACAGTTTGACATGCAATACAGTGAACGCACCAATTGCCTGCCCAACGCAAATAAAGTACTGTATCAATGCCACCCACAAAACGTTAATGACAGAGATTCGAGCGATTGTGGCAGAAACTTGGCATGTGAATTCTGGGAAGCGTTTTTTTTTTTTTGATTTCAGCATCATTGGCAAACAAGGCAACGGGAGTACCTGGCTATGTTCATACAAGAACCAGCAAGAAGGGAGAGGAGGACCGTGAAAATATGTTCGCTCTTATGTGTTTGTCTGTTTGCCTGTGCTAAGTTGGTCATTCACTGTACCCCAGTTGATCAAATGGTCCAACAGAGGAGATCAGACAAAAAGACAGAGGATCCACTGCACCGCGTCGCCTCCACCTCTGTCACCCAGAGGCTGGAGGGGTCAGCAGGACATAGCTCACTAAACCTACGGTTGTTTATTTTTCAGGCACCACAAAAAGTGTGAGAGAGGCTAGCTGACACAGATAAGGCACTTTTGCCTCAAGCACCGCCGACTACACTGGACCTCCTCCTCACTGGTGAAGCAAAGTAACTGCGTTCTCTCTCTAAGCACGCATGGCTGAAAAGTGGATATTATGCACAAATAACAAGCTTAAAATAGCCATGTTTTTTTTTTGTACAACAAGCAGTAACAATGTTTGAGTCAGTAAAATGAGAGGTTATGGCAAAAAGCCCACGCAGGCTCTAAATTGCCAAAGTGAATGGTAATCATATGGAGAGAGAGACTTCCTTACTCTTTAATCAATCCTCCTCCAGACATAAGAAATGCGCCTGTTTCTCTGTAGTAATAGTGTGAGAAAAACCTCCAATTTGATTCATGAGACAGATACAATTGCGCATACTTGCCTTATGTTTCTAATCGGAATTGTAGTTGAATGTGCCTTGCTGTGTAATGATGCTCGTGTTTTACAGAAATATGATATTGTTACAGATTTTGTCTGTAATATGATCCCCTTCAATAAATGCAGGGCAACAATATCAACTATACAATGGTGTGATTATTTGGGATGGGTGCCGATGTTGGGAGGCCAATAATAAGTCATGTTTATTTGAAAATAATTATATGCTCATTGCATTACTATGTTATTTGTATTATCATTATTGCTATTGTTAGTATTTTTATTATTAAGGCAATTTCCTTAATGCTTTCTAATATTTATCACACCCTCTTACTGTGAGGTAAAAATATAAGATTTCACAAACTACACATAACGTATTATACCATTTAGCTATGCACAATAGCACCATGTTGAAATAACAAAATGTGCCTGAGGAAAGTCATTGTCCTTCACTATAGTATGTATTACCCCACGATATAACTTTATATTGGCAGGTATGCAATTTATATTATTTTTAATAGCTTTTACAATTGACAGAGAAACTCAGTCAATGGAGAGCGAATGTATTCTTTTTTATATCTGTTTTCCTCTTGAATAGCTCACAGCAGGACAGCTGCCCATAGAGTAATTAAACGTCTTAATCCAGCTGCCCCCGATGCTACAGCCCGCAAACAACTGGAGGCGCCCCTTGGAAGCAGCAAGTGTACTCACCCCGAGCTTCTTACTCCGTATCCTCACGTATCCCTGTTTCACTATATCGTTAAAGTTAGAGGCCATGGTACAAGCTCCCCGTTATTGGCCGAAAAAGTAACTCCCTTTTCTGCAGCTGAGTCTTCTCTAAATCAGTCTGACATCCAGCACGTAGGACCACTGGCAACCTGCTCCAGTGTCAACGCACGGGTACCCGGCTTCGGCGGCGCGTTCCATCCGGCAGTAGGGAGATACCATTCGTCAGCTGATTTAGTCGAGAGGGAACGCTTTGCTTCCTGGATCGCACCACCCCTAATTTGTGAGAAGGCGGTGTGGGTTGTAACTAGGGCCAGCTACAATTCCACTGAACTCATTTAGCTCATGAATGATATCTCAAAATGTTATTATGTGATAGTTTTATTCTTGAGAAATGGCGTTGCCTACGTAAGATTCCGGCGGATATACTTTAATTTGCATAGACCTTGCGTAGGCTACTACAAAATTATCAATAATAATGACACGATTTACTTTTAATGCATACATGTATGTATCAATGAACATCATTCACATTAATTTCATGGTACTGATCATTTCTTACAAACTTGTACTTTCATTGCACATAATGGTACATTGTACCCTTTTTTACCCTTTTATTTTACATAACACTGAAATGCTAATGAACAACAACATTGCCTAGTGTTCAGACTAATTTGCATCACACTTCCTACACTGTGTTTTGGTTATTACCTTTCTGAGTATGAATTTAATTAACATATATTTTCACGAGGCAGACAATTAATAAGGAAATACAATTCTAGACTGCCTCTGAGCACACTAGTTTGTTGTTGGCAGCCTAGATGTTGTTTGATTTCTAAAGATAAAAATGCATCTGGTGAATTAAATAATCAAATTAAATGCAAATTAAACATCAACACAACCCCAGTTTACAAAACAGCATTCTGTATATATACACCACTCATGTGCTGTAGCCTACACATTAGTAACACAAATGAGAGAAACAGATTTGCATGCCAAGCAAGCCCAAATTACTTACCGAATAATCCTTATTGAGAAGAGTGGGTGTGATGAGATGCTGCTGGTGTGGAGATGGAGAGTGAAAAACAAGCTTTCAGACCAGAAGATGGATGTACATGGAGAGATGTATTTGCTTATTGTGATTCAAATGCAAAGGAAAAGATAAAGAAAGGCCTATGAAACATAATTATTTAAACAGATATTTGATAAAGGGGATGTTGAATGTTTTTATATTTTTCAAAAGATTCACTATTTAATGGCTGAAAAAAATTTAGTATTTATTTGAAGTCATTTGATGGCATAGATGATGGACATTTTGAGAACTGTGCCTTGTCAAGTGCCAGCCACTCAGTGTGGAGGTAGAGCACAATTGCTCTGATTTCTGTTATGTTCACCATGTTGGTAATGCATGCACAGAACGAGCTCCCCAACCAACAAACAGCTTGGCTTTGATACACTTCATGTCCCTCTGGGGGTGTCCTCAAATTTCAGACTCGTCAAAGTTGTTTGTCTTCATAATCCTATGGTGCAACATACCCCTGTGCTGTGCTTCTCCCAAAACATGTCGTCTTCTTCAAAGAAAACAATTTGACAGCAACACAGCGTTTTCGTTTGACTAAATATGACGTACCTGTCATTGACAAAAACTGGGCCTATTTTTTTTATAGGAATGGAAGATATTACATTGTTTGAAGTAAGCCAATAGGGTTTTTGTTTTAGGGAGAGTATACTGTAGGACCTGACAGAAGCTCAACATATGGCCCCGTCATACATGAACGACTGCCAGCCGGGTCAAATTTGAGGAGAGACATTGAAGTGTAGAAAGACCTTCTACAAGGTCACAAGCATGCAACACAAATCTGCTGAGGTGGGAAAAATAATTCTCCTCCAATCTGGATATTTATCAGATATTAACCTCATAATCAAAACCATTTTTCAAAGTTGTTCCGCATCAAGAATCCAAGTCCCTCTACGTCCATGATGATTAATACTGCTAACTCGGAGATGCTTAAAAAAAAACCTGAACATCCATTAAATCGCCAGCACGTTTAAAGTCACAGTATGTGCTTATTCAGTATACTGCATTAGCAAGAATACAAACTGGGAATTGGCAAAATACGGAAATTATCTGCCTATTCTTACACAGTATTTGACGAACATTCAACTCATAAACAGATACATGATTCAAGCATGCTCTAAGTGAACGACTGAGGGGATCACAAAGAATCGTTAGAGACAGAGAGAATCTCTACCCTTAGTTGTTTGCCATGTAAGCACTTCCACGTGGGTGGGTGGAGGGTGAGACCATGCAGGCAGAGTTATGGTAATGTCCTGCTTCAGGTTGCTACCCTTGAGCTTTTACAGCATCTCACATCAGCCTGATATGTTAATGGGCACAGTGGGATTTGAGCTTGATTAAATGTCAATGCCTTGAGGAGAAAAGCCAGAGTGGGAAAAAGGGAGAGAAAACGTCCAATCCACAGAATAAGTGATGTGGGCCGCAGCAGCAGCAGCAGCAGCAGCGTCACTGGGTCCTTGGCCAAGAGAGGACGTTGGATGGACACAGCCAGGCGGCTTCACTTGATTGTGGGGCACAAGCTCCCAGAGGAACTGGCGGTGTCATGTTAGTGATTTACCTCATAAAAGTTGGAAATGGTTGGAGGGTCTTTTTGTCCTTCAGTAGAAGGTGAAGCATGAAAAACCAGGACCTAGTCTGAGAGGGTCCTCCACTTGAAGCAGATTGTTCAAAGACACAGTGTGGTGGGGAATAGATACCAACCGACTATTTTAAAAGTCCTTGGAAAAACATTGGAAAAAAGATTTAAGGGCTGCATAACAGGGTTGTTCATATTCTTCTATTTTACAAAGATTTAACAGGTTTGAGACTACATCCACTGAAACCTTCAGGATTACTAAATGGTTAATGCAGGACAGGGTTTGGATAAAATGCTTACTAATGATCATGTGCTTTGCACAAATAGAATTGGACAGGAAAGAAAAAACGAAAGAAAAAATACCTGAATTGATTTTAATCAAATCAAATATATGTCCGCATATTTTCCTTTATAGAAGCACTGTAGTCAGAAGTGCAACATTTTTATTTTCATAAAAACAAAAACCTGTGGAACTTGGAAGAAGAAGAAAATGTAAGACAATGAGTCAGAAGGTGTGGAACTGGATGTAAAGAGAAAGAGACTGACAAAGGTGAAGAATAGGAGAATGAGGAAGTGGCGGAGGAGTGCGGAGCCAAGCGAAGAAGATGGAATGTCAGAGGTGGACAGCGAAAGTCGGAGTTACTGAAGGCTGACTCGCTACAGTGAAAGTGGTAGTTTCTCATCATTTGACCCCAGCTTTTGTGATCTAAATTGGGGGTTCATTTTGTCACAGTGAGGCTGTAGCCAGGGCTGGATCTCCGGGGGTGCTGACTGTTCTGCTGTGGTAGCATTTCTTCAAGACGCAGAAGGGAGCTGCGTCAACGGTTCATCACACTCAGCTTCTTGTCGGGGATAATGGAGGTGCAATAGGTGCCTCCTTTCATTCCAGCCCCTGAGAGGAGATGGGGAGCCTGTGTTTGCCCCAGTACAAAACTGGCCTGTACAGCAATCATACACGGAGTAACTAGCTTGAAGGACTACATCTTTTTGCTGCTCTCCAGGCTAATGTTGATTATTTTTCATGTTATCATTCAGTATTGGAGATTCACTTAATTTATGTGGATATTTTTCTTAAATGGTTTCTGTATCCTCCTCCCAAGGAAGTTCTTCAATTTAAATAGAGGGAAAATGTGATGTGTACGTATGTCCTGTAGAGGGAGACATTGTCTATCTGTGCCAGTGCATCAAAAGTAGTACATTCATCTAAAACAACGAACAAGAAGATATAATTGGGATTGCATTAGAATTATTCTTCATGCTTGTGGAAATAGGACTATAAACTACATATTATTCCACATAAGCATTTTATTGAAACATTTAGATTTAAACTTTTGAACCTTAGAAAGTCAAAAGTGACTTCTTGGGTCTGTAGCGGTCCGACATTTTCTAAAATGCTTGTGTTGTCTTTTTGAACTCATCCATATTAAAAATAGAGCTGACTTTAACAGTAATCAGACCCTTCCTACTGGCTTGTCCCTGCATGGGTTGTGATTCCAGGGATGTCTCCTTGTCTCTGTTTTCACTCCAGTCCCTTACAGGGGGTACCAGAAGAGAAGAGGCAGGACCGTTTGGCTGCACCTATGGCACTGCACGTTCCTTGCTCCCTTATTTAATCTGACAGGCTTAATATAAAACAGGTGATGCCTGTGCTTTTCTCAATGGCAGTGGGTTGTGGGCCCTTCTTCTGGTTTGGCAGAAGCACATGGCTCCAGCGCTCACCTTTCCAGCATGGACAAAGCCACTCTTTTACCTCTCAGGGCCCGCTCCACAACGGCTCATGTGTGAACATGGAAAAAGAAGCGAAATCAAACCTCTTCTGTAAACACTGAAAGGTCATTGATGACGTCAGAGCAGAGAGACGGCCCCCTTCACCGTTCTGCTGCCTGTCGCCCGGGCCCGATACATCGCAGGTCTTTATATTTGCACTCCCTGCTCCCTGACCGTGATCCCAATGTAAATACAGCCATGGACCGATTGGACTTGGTTCCGTCACAGAGGTAAACTCGGTATCAGTGCCCACTGGTCTGAAATGTACATAGTGCACACGTGTTGTTGATGTTTTGTGCTGACTTGAGCAGAAACTTACAAACTGACATATTTTTTGTTTTCTCAATGTACTTCACCATTATCTCAAGTGTTCTCTGGTCACACACAATGTTCTTTCCTCAAACTGCCTCTAGCCCCTGCAGGCCTTGGCCCGAGATTCTCAGAGAATCATGCTTCCTTATTCTATTCTGTCTGACTCCACATAATGCACTGTGTATCTCGTGCATGGGCTTACTGTTTAAGCTCGATATGCAACTATACTACCAGAGATTAGGTGTTGTTGTCTTTCAGAGCCTTTCTTACCCTTGCCCGGCTTGTACTTAGCTTTTATTTTTATTTTCCCTGCAAATAAGTGCTTGTTCTGCTATTTTCATTCCTAACGGATCATGCTTTTCCACATGTGAGACTGTACTGTGGTCCTTTGAAACTGGAGCCGTTTCCTTTGTAAGCCGTGGCTCTGTCTGTGAAGGGAGACGCCAAGCTCCAGAGCTGTGTTATCACTGTATGAACTGACCCACATCTTGGGCCGGGACAGACCAGAAACAAGTCATCTCAGTTCTCAGACACTTTGCTGTGCGTCGTTGGCCAGTGAGAGATTTGGAAACGAACGCATTTTGTGTGTGAAAGGGCAACTTATAAGTGGCTGATTGATCGCATGACCCTAGAGACAAGGGGATTTATTTTGACGACTTTGATTGTCCAAACATATAAGCAATAGCACATTGGTTTGTGTGGTGTGCACTTCTCATTGTGCACACAGGAATTGATATTCCTCTAAACGATGAACCGTTTGTGTTAGTGTGAAAACCTTGGTGTGTCACAGCTCATACAGGCGAAGCTGGTTGGCAGCCTCCCTCTCCTGCAGAGTCTATGTAAGCTTGGCTTTGGAGCCTTCAGCTTGCTTGTTTTCAGAAACCTTTGACATGTGGCACACATCTGCGTCCACGGCTTATAATGGTTTCCCTGACGTCCTTTTAGCCAACGCTACATTGGGTACGACACAATGCAAAAGGAGCACACTTGTAAGGGGAGCTTTAGGCTCTGACTGTGGCTGACGTGAGCAAATGGACAATGGAGCTTGTGACGTCTGAACTTGGTTGCAATGCAAATTTTCGCAAAGGTGGCTTAAACGTATACCTATGTTTGTGGGTGTGTTTTAGGTTGGTTTCGTCTTTGCTGGAGAGAAAAAGGAAGGAGAGAGAGAGAGAGAGAAAGAGAGAGAGAGAGAGAGAGAGAGAGAGAGAGAGAGAGAGAGAGAGAGAGTGAGAAACAGAAAGAAGTAGCAAATGAGCACTGCTTATGCTGATTTGAATTTTACTTGCAAAACTTAACTTTCCAGATGTTCTTAATCCCTCCCTGATTATGCACAAAGGAAATAATCTTTCAGCTCTGGAGCAAGCATTTTCTATTTTCTTTATTTTCAGCAGAACAGAGAAACCTTTTCTCACAGTTAAATAGCAAACGCCTAATTTATTTGTCTTGGAAGGAAACGCATAGAAGGTATTTGATCTGTTAAAGCCTCCTGCAATCAACCTCCTGGATATGTGTGAGTGAGTTGGAAACATGCTGAATAGGCTCCCCCGACCAGTCTCAGGGGCCACTTTGCTTTGCCAGGAATGGTGCGCGTCGCTTTAGTTTGTGTTACACACCGAAAACAATGTAAATACAAACCCTCGGCAGTGTGGCCACTGGTGTGACATTATTAGGTCACATTGGCAACACCTCTCCTTAATGACCCAACCCAGTAGAAGTGGATAACCTTGACATACGTGTTGGAGCCTTGAACAGTTTACCAGGTATCGCGAAAACAAAAAGTTGTTTTATGGTGCTACTTCGAACCTACTGGGTCTCACAGGCAACCTTTTGTGAGCACAGGAAGGTATTGCTAAGTGTTTCTTTATAAATATTTCAGGCATGACTACACATTTGCCTGTACAGTGAGCCGGACACGAGGTAATAAGGCTAAGGTGTCGGACCCGTGAATTAAGTGGTCTCCAATGGCGTTCCATTTCTAGAGCACATAATCTAACTATATCTAAATAGTATACTCACTGCTGTACTAAACTGTATGCCCTTAGAATTTCTTCTTCTCAGGACTGAAATTAATGTTATATAACATAGCTTAACCGTTATATTCAATATGTACAGTATGGTCAAAGGGAGAGTCATTTTGTACCATAATTAATGGTAACTCTAAATCAAACGTCCAAGGTTTGTCAGACGTTTGTTTGGAGAGCATAAAGGCCTAGAATAACTCGAAAATGAAATGAGTCACCTTGCCACTCAGGAAAGCTTATTTTTCTTTACCGGAGCGACCACAGCGTCCAAGCAAAAAACACATACACTGTGGGGCTGTGTGTGTCATATTTTTAGATCACGAGGGGAAAAGCCTCTCCCTGTCAAATTTTATGTTTTGTTCAATGGCCAAAGTAAAGATTTGGCGAGAACACAGACATTACAACTGGCTACCATAACTCCCCGCCTCAGCGCTGACAACCTCCCCAATTGCCTCCCTGCCATCCGACTCATGTCCAAATGGAATAGTGGTAGGAGTCCACCTCATGCAGAAACGTGACTGTATGAGCGTTCCCGGGGAGCAAGACCCCAACAAACATACATCCAGGCCCGGACACACATAATCACCCAAGTGAACATGCACACAAGAAAACACATATGCACACACACACACACACACACACACACACACACACACACATACACTGACAGACACATAAGTACACAGCCAAAACCTCCGTCCCAGGTATATTGGAGTCTTTGACAGAAGCTGCCAGTCAGCTGCAGCGCCACGTTTAGCCCAAAGAGTAGGCCAGACTGCTGCTGAGCTGAGGAGGTTATTAATGGCCTTCGTTATTTCAAACGACAGTCTGAAAAAACACCGGTGGCACCACGCAGACCCTCTGGCTGGGAGCTTGTCTTTTCAGTGCATCTGTCCTCAGGCTGTCTGGCTGTCTGTCGGCTCCTAATTGCCACTTCTTCTTCTGTCTCTATGTCTGTCTGCTCGCTGTGTGTCCGCCACAGCATGGCACACACCGAACCAAACAAAAATAAACACAAATGCAATAAAGAGCAGCAAAGTAGTCATTTGTCAAATTGTTTCCCATTGCCATGTCAAATTAGAATTCAAATCAACGATTAAGTAAACAGAAGAGGTGCTGGTTAACAGCATCCAGTATTGAACATATTTGTAAAAAACATAGATATTCTTGTACGCTAACCCCTTTACAGTGTACAAAAAGGAAAAATGATTCACAACTGCTGCAATACCCTCAGGAAGTTGGTGTTGTAATGAAGCTGTCAAAAAAGTTGTCATTTCTTTGTGCAATTCACTTGTCATGTTTTAGCCTGATGTTTTCCCATTTTTTTCACCCCCTTCTCTATATTTCTCACCCCTAAATCCCTTTTCTCGAAAACCCACCCAACACCACACCATGCTGTGAATTTTGACATTGGTCTGATGCATGCCTCCCTTTTCTTCCTGAAGGCGCGAGCCTTTGCAAGATGTCCAATCAATCACACAACCGTAGTCCCTCTTCCTGGGGGACATCAGCCAATCCTGAGTGAGAGTACTCAATGAAACCATCACAGAGCGCCACTTCAAGCGCACATGTCTGTATGTACGTGGTGTTTTGCTCGTTTAAGTGCCGTCTTGAAGGACATCCAACTGTGTCACAATGTCTCCACTACAAACACAAACAAACACACATGTACATACACTGACACAATACCAGTCTTAGTCTGGCTCTTCTGGTTCACGGCCGTGGGTCTATGCTAAGAGGTTTAGCGTATCGTCTAAGAGCTAGTGTCTCTGTGCCATGCCCAGTATGAAGCGTGAAGTATGTATGCTCCATCGGGTACAATCCCATTCACCGCTCTCAAATGGCTATTTCACCCTTTTTCCAGATGTAAAAAGAAAATATGATAAAGATTCAGTTTTTGTTGTGGCACCTCGGTCCAGCAGGGCCAGTGGCTGTACACTCAACACATAACACACAGTAAACCCCACCCCCCCCCTACCGAGGAGGTTTGGTTACGCTCCTCCAGCCTATAAGTAAGGTTGGCAGCTCCAATCACAACCCATTGCGGATCCTTCGCCACTGTAACACCACCATCATAGATCAGTCAGCTTGTTCATTGCTGCCCGGAGTTAAATGAGGAGTGACATCGTAAATTCACGGTGATTGGGCTGAAGGGGAAGGAAGGGGCATCAAATCAAATGCTTCCCCTCTCTGGGGTATTCATGGGAGGGCTGGGGGAAACACAGGCTCATGCCCTGTGAGACCCTTGCCACAGTGGGGGTAGTACACAGGACATAGGACCTGGAAGTCTGATCATATCCCAGACAACACACCCTTGTGGGGCAGAAATGGGTTGCACCTGGGCTGATATGTGGGGCCCATTTGGAATATCCAACTGGGGCCCAGCCAATTATTTCCTGAGTTTCCATGGAGGCCACACATGTGTTAGCCCAGATGAGTTGATGAAGGGCCCTTGATGGGGTCCATACAGGGCCCATATGGGTAACCCCAGTTTATCCCATTTGGGGCCTACAGGAGTCTGCCTGCATGGGTTGATGATGAGATCCAGCTAGGTCTTATCTAGTACTCTTATGTGCCACAGCAGGCATATTTGTCTGCTTTAACCTTAATTTACAGTAAACCCCTAAATACATGTATCTCTCATAAAACCAGTATGCAGACTTACTGCTCCCAAAATTTCCAAAATGGTGGCTATTGTTTATTAATATTTAAATAAAATAAAAAAAATAAAAAAGATTATAAACAAAATACAAAATATTTTTTATATTTTATTTACCTATTTATGTGCAATCGTTTTAGCTCGGAAACAGTGTGTACTTTGATTATCTCAGTGCATTCAAAAGACGAATGTGCCGCAGGTATACCATCTTCTATACAGTCAATGCTTCTAACAATGAAAAAAATGCGCGCCAACTGTGAGAACCAGCTAGAGATGTTAGCTAAGAAAGTTAACTAGTTAAAGCGTCTAGCTGTAATTCTAACATGGCAAGAAGCCAATCTTACGGTGGCCCTGAGAGGCCAAACGCACTGCAACTTAAGAAAACACATGCAAATAGACATAACACAAACAAATTAAGAAAACATCTACGTACATCAATTTGACAACACATGCGCAGCATTTAGAAAACACACTGCAAATTCAGACAACACAACACATTACAGAAACGAGCTGCAAGTACAAAAACACAACACATTACAGAAACGCGCTGCAAATACACATACAAATACACATTTCTGTAATGTGTTGTGTTTTCTGTACTTGCAGCACATTTCTGTAATATGCTTTGTTTCAGTAGTGCGTTTCTGTGTTGTGTTTTTGAATTTGCAGCAGTTATGGTTAACATTAGGTTGTGAAAACATCTTATACATTTCGGAATGCCAGCGGTGCTTGTGGAAAAGTGAAGAATGGGTATTGTTCCGTGTGTGTGTGTCCGAGCAATTAAAAATAAATAATAATAATAACTGAGGACATGAAGAGAAAGCTGTTGTGAATATATTTTATTGTAAAATGAGCTTTGTAACAAATCAAGAGGTAGGGAAAACATTATGCAGCACATATAGCCTAGGTTCCAACTTTCTACACATTGGTTTTGAAGTTCGAAAGAAGGAGTATAACCAGATGGCCATGGGAAACTATGCAGCATATAACATATAGGCACTATTCGAATTTGGGACGTAACATAGTAACACAGCAAAAAAAAACATTAATAAAAAGAGATGGGAATTTGCATGAATAAAAACAGAAAATATATATTTCCCTTGCAGTGTTACCATTGCATCTTACTACATATTCTACAAACATATTGGCAGTACATCAATTGACAGATATTGATTGCAAAAAGTAACCTCATAGTGAGACCCAGAAACACTGTACTAATTGTGCATAATTATAAACCAGTTGAACCATGATTTTATAACAAAGTAGGCGTAATATTGTTCAGGCTGCCAATATGATACGTTCTATTACGTACTAGTATTACATATTGCTAATCTGAAGGGGCTTTGGATGCATTCGCATCCACACAATTTATGACTGTGAAAGGAGATGAGCTTTATTTGAGTTTTGAGACAGTTTGACACCATTTGTTGGCGTGAGAATTATGTGGCGATCCACAACAATCATTAATATAGACTTCCTGACCAGCAGGAACACTTGCTGGCAGAACATTACCATAGAAATATCAAAACATAAAAAAATCCTAGCAGCATTCCTTTACAAATTTCTTTGATATGAAAGAACAGTATCATACAAAAATAAATGCCATATATATATATATATATATATATATATATATATACCACCCCCCCATATATATATAAATTCTTTGTAGAAAAGAAATAAAAACACAAGTCAAAAAAGGCACTTTTCCAGAGCACCATTATGTGCCTAACTTGAGACATGCTCATAATGTACATTATAAAATGTTTTCAAATCCCTAAGTGCTAATCAATTCAATCTCATAGGCTTTTATTTAATCTGTCAACTTTCTGTTGAGAAGGCAAGGCAATAGCAGAAAATGAAACAAGAAAAACATCTATACAATATACATTAATTATACAGTCTATGGTTAACAATTCTGAACAAAAAAGACAAAAAAATTACTTAACAGGAGCGCCAAACCCATCACCAGGACTGTTTTCTAAAGTCAAGTTTTCTTTTGAGTTTACGTTGCCGTGGAGACGACCTCTGGCCTCAAGTGTGTCAGAGTCAAAAATATTTCAGTCATTGACTTTGACAACAGGCCTGATTGCCGCCTATTCAAGAGCCCAAGTGCTCTCTCTTTGTTTGACGAGGCTGCCCTCTGGAGCACTCAAATCACCGCAAACACTCGGAATGCCTTTCCTCCTGGGGGGTTCTGGAGGCTGCGGGAAGAGAACAAGAGAGATTGTCAGTGTGGGCGCAGCATGTACCAGGAGCTGAACATGTCATAACCTAGCAAAGACACATAGATGACAGACCCACGCAAACAGGTAGACCACAAGAGTTTTCCCCCCCCAAAAAAAAAGCTACGTCAAACTCCGGCCGAAAGACCTAGATGACAGATGGGAGACAAACAGAGGACCCGGAGCTCCTTCAACAAACAGACAAACTCCTAATTTTACACGAACACGCAGGACTCTTCTCGGAGACAAGATACAGCTGATTTGAGGCTGTTTGGATGACAGGCAAGCTAAAAACACATGACAGGCGTTCCTCCGGGTTGGCACGAACTCAGACACAGCTGGGAAAGATTGAGAGAAAAACTAGAGTATCTAGTCTTAGTGAAGCTTTCGAAGTAAAGTGTGTGAGAAAGGGAGTTTCAGGTTAACCAGTCATTGAAAACAATGATTGTGTTTTTCACTAAAGGAGGCTGGTACAGTGCTGTACCTTCAGGTTCTGAGACACGGGTACAGGACTGTACCGACTCAACCCTTTCTCTTGCTCTAAAGTTAAGTAGCCTTGCACACGTTTCTCCTACCAACTGCAGACTGGCTTCAAATGAATTTTTCTGTTTCTACATTTTTCCCCCCTTCTCTGCATCTTCCAAGGGGCTTTAACCGTACAGACCTGTGCTAGCCACTCGGGTCAGATTAGCTAGCACACTGGAGGATAAGCCTCCACAGCCGTACCTCTCGGAGAAAATGCCATTCCGGTACGAGGCGATGTACTGTTTCCGCTTGTCCACAGGCATCACGTCCACGTAGCCACCCGCGTCGTTCTTGATCACTCCGGCGTGGACCGCCGCCCTGCACACACTGGACTTCTGCAGAGACATGCGGCAGCAGAGAGAGATTCTCAGTGAGGGAAGCGTCAAGGCCGATCTCCTTTAAAGAGTCACCGTGAAAATGAAACGCATTACTAATAATCAGCGTAAGCGACTTACATCAGAGTAAATCCTGGTTCCAATCACTCTTGATGTGTGAGGGTTCTCTTCCATGCAGTTCCTGGGACAATATAATCTGGGGGGGGGGGGGGGGGGGGGGTGACATATTAATACTGTATAATATATTATTATATATTCATATCTTTTCTTAAAGTAAATGTTTTGTGGTGGGATAAAAAGACAGAGTTGTGGTCCTACCTGGGACAATGTTTTACAGGCTTCTGATAAGAACACAGTGGCGCCACCGTAGTGTCACATGTAACGGCTTTTACTGTCAAGAAGGCAAAGTCAGAGCAAAATTAAGCAAAGAAAAAAACAAAAGCACAACGTGATGTAAAGAATTGTTGACGCTAACAATATTTTTACTGACCTGTTACTCTGGCCACTGTGAAAGCATTAGCACTCTGATATTTGCTGTAATGGAAGCAAAACAAAAGTTCACTCTTTCTATTCACAGATTATACGATGAAAGTCTAACGTTGAACTTTCTAACAAGCTTCACCCAAGAGACTGGACTCCATTTTTGTAGGATTTGATGAAAAATTCCTTGCGGCCTTGTCTTGCTACATCCATCCACCCGCCATCATTGTCAATGACCCCAGCATGGAGGCCAGCTCTGCAAATACTCGATTGCTGAATGGTAAAATGGCAAACAAAATGTCACTGAAATGTACATTTACATGTGTCTTTTAAGGAAAATGTTGCCCATGAAAAATGTATGAATGTCTACGCACCATTTCATAGTGTACTGTCCCAACAATTTTTCCTTTGGCATCTATGCAACCAGCTGGGCACTCATACCTGGGGAAACAAACAAATCAATTAAAATTATATAAGATATATAAGAATGGATCTAATTATTCCTATACAATTTTATTGCAATACTAGTAATCCACAAATAAACTGCTGTGGCATTATATTTAGCATTTACCTATTGCATGGTGTTCCTTTACACTGATCTCGTAATTTAACGTCACAGGTCACGACTTGAGCTGTAATACAAAAACATTACCCATGAGTCTCCTGGCTCAACATACAGTTTTGGGCTGTTCTACATCGGAGACCCCTCTTCGAAAACCTAGAATTTGACTTTAGCTGGGCCCAGTTAAGACTATTCTGGTGATGCCGTAAAAACCCCAGAGGAGAGATTTGTGCTGCAGCATAGAGGGTCAGGGTGGTCAGCGCAAGAGAGCCGGTCTCATCTTACAACCTGGGCCCCCTGGCTCTGGAGAGAGGAAGCCATTTAAAAAACCGCAACCCCCCTCAGCTGGCCAAAAGCAAACACCAACTTAGGAGATCACCGCTAAAATAGAACAAAAAAACTCCATCTTCCCTACTCGAAAGGAGTGAAGCGCAGTATTAAGTATGCCACAGAAACTGTCGGGGTGAATCACGGAGCTGACAGATAAAAGCTGCAGAACATGAAAGACATTTGGATGAGATGCCAGGAAAACGTTTCCGTGCCGGATCTACACTCGTCACTAGTTTGCTTCATCAACAATAATGGAGCAGGCCCCTCAAAACGCCTGGGATGTTGACCTGCTCATGTGAAATTACATTTGGGGTTTCTCAGAGCCCTAGAACCTGTACAACGAACCCCGCCGCCAACCCACACACGTTTGAGATGAAACTGAATCCAGAATAAACACTTCAAATGGTGGCTTACACATCTGCTGTGTGTTGACCACCTCATTCTTCTCCAGGTTCTCTGTAGGGGGCTGGGTGGGGGCCGGGTCTGGGACCGGGCCATTGGGGGGCTCTGGTTTGCCAGGTTTCGGGGCCCGGCTCCGGGGCTTCTGAGGAGTTCGGGGGGCCTCCGGCTCAATTAAATTATTTTCTTCCGTTTCCTCTTGCTGAGTGCGGGACTCTGAGCCATCTGAAAAAAAGAGAGGAACTGGTTTAGCAGAGGCGGCACACAGTTTTAACATACACACAAACTCACACACACACACACACACACACACACGTGTGTCCACGGCAACGAGCCACATACGCACAACTGACACACCCACTGTAAAAGCATACCTTTGTAGCAGAGGTTGTCCTTGCAACGTCCTCCATAGCTAGGCGGACAAGCCGAGCATGGGCTTCCATGCTTGTAGGGGGCATGACCCCACCAGTTCCCTCTGTTTGGGGACAGATACAACAGAGGACCGTGACACACACACACACACACACACACACACACACACACACACACACACACACACACACACACACACACACACACACACACACACACACACACACACACACACACACACACACACACACACACACACACACACACACACACAATGTCAGCTAAACAATTAAACAAGTACATCCATCAAAAAACTATTACAGTTCTGCCTTCAAGGAGCTTCAAGCAACGCGTTGCCAATTCAACAGCAACGATGAAACATGAAACCCCTATTTAAGCAGTGAAACGTCCGCCTGAAGACTGAAGGTACTTACTTTGGTGAGTAATTGCAGACCAGGTAGACAGCTTTGGCCCAGATCTGGCCCCATACGTTCATGTTGTGACACATATTGATGGCACAGCCTATACGACTGCTGGTGGCCCACACCAGCTGCACAATGGACAACAGAGACAAATCAAGTTAGAAACGCCACAGACATTTGTCACCCTTCAACATGTTTTCAATTAGAAGCAGTAAGGTGTTTGTATCGCGGGCATTTGAGTGATAAAAAAAGATAGGGAATCGGTTCTCAACGGCACCCCCTCTCAGCCTGCAGTGTACCTGTGTGTAGTGAGTACAGACAGGCCCTGAGCATCTGAAGGGGCAGTAGGGGTTACACTCCTGTGGGTAGGGGAAGGAGTAGTCCTTCACCTCGTCATACCACGCCTGCACATGGAACGTGGGAGGGCGGAATCTGGAGAGAGAGAGAGAGAGAGAGAGAGAGAGAGAGAAAGAAAAAAACCCACAGGTAGAAGCAAGATCATGTTTGTTTATTTATTTGGAATCGGCAAGTAAACGAATGGCAGACTTCATTATTGATGGGTTTAAGGCTGCAGGAGGGAACAGAGTGTGGACGGTGCTACCTTCCCCAGTGAGCCCCCAGGTTCTGTCCTATCTGAGGCAGCAGGCTGGCGGGGCCGTGCTCCCACAGACACGTCTCAGCCCACTCCTCTGACGTCCTCTCCAGCTCCGTGTCCCACACCTGCACGCACGCACACACACACACACGCACACACTGTTTGAGTAGGCATATTGAACACACAGAGACACAGAGACACACACACACACACACTGTTTGAGTAGGCATATTGAACACACACACACACACACACACACACACGCACACACGCACGCACACACACACAGTGTTTGAGTAGGCATACAGAACACTGGGGACTTTCTGTCTCATTAAGTTTCATCAATAATAGAAGGATCGAAGACAGCTCAACGTATACAGGGAGGCCAATGTCTGGACACTACTGGTACACCAATATCCATGATGAGTTTGTTGTGGAGCAGTCAATCTGCAGTAGCTCATCTCATCTGATGGTAAACATTGCATGTGTATACATACATCAGTCTGTATGGTGCAAGTGTAACATTGCTAACCGATAATGGTGGTATAGACAGGCGTTGACAGACCGCTGTGACTCCTAGAGGTTGGGCTGTTATTTTAAAGAGCAGCTAGTGGCTGTATCATTTTCCATCAGCTGTGCAGGACTGGTCAAAGGCTGATTTTCCCAGAGGATTGAGGTTATTCCAGAAATGTATAAGTGTATGCTTGTTTTCTTTAAGTAATACGTTCCACATGTCTATTGAGGGGTATCAACACAAGCTTGCCCAGCTCCGTCCTCTAAAATGCACCGGTTAAGTTTGGCTTTGAAAATTCTCATTCTCTTGTCCTTCCCTACAGCAGGAGCCTTTCCTAAAACATTCGAACAAAACAGTCTTAACTAATTTGAAGGATAGGTTGCTCTAAAAAGCAGCCTGAAAGTTTTACATTGAGTGTGGGACTCCAAATTTAGGGGATTGTATGTGTGTACACACAGTGTGACTAGGTTTCGGAGCACCGACATTTGACATGGGCATGCCTGGAAGTCTCAAGTCTTGAGCCCACAAGAAATCTCAAACAATAACAGGCCTTGCAATACCACCTTCCATTATCAGTCCACTTAAGACACCATTCCTGATCACCATAAGCCTTCCAGAAAACACACGCGTGCCTAGCAACAGGACGTCTGGCAGGTCTGCAAAACAACTCTCCGGACAGGTTGTCGCGTTAAAACAGAGCCATGCTAACGCAGGATGGTTACATCAGACACCATTACGAACACTGCTGCAAAGTCGTGGAATAGGCCTCTTGTACAAATAAACCAATAGGGGCATTGAATCAGTGTGTGTGTGTGTGTGTGTTGCTTCCCCCCAGGTTCTGTCCCTGAGTGAATCGTTGGAGGATGTGTGCCGGAGCTTCCAGCTGCACTTCCTCGTTTAGAAAGCAGCGAGATGGAGCCCTGTGATGATGGAGAGTGAAACAGGCCACAATACTCTGCACTCACTGGCCACAGAGCGAGCGGGGCCCGCTGCTGAACAGAGAACATTCAATAACACCCTGTGTGCTCGGCCCATTTCAGATTCCCCCATCGATCGCTAGTATCCTTTTAAAAAAGAAGAAGAAGACGTTTATGCTGAAAAGCAAAGCGCAACACATCAAAGGTGAAATATAGTGATTGGCACAAAGGCTATGGACCAAGGCGCTGAAAGGAATTTCCTTCTTGGCACAGGCTTAGAGGTCAGCGAAATGTTTCAGAGTTGCAGCCAATTGATAAATGTTCTAGTTCCGACGTGTGGCCAGAAGAAAAAATGGTTCCAGCCAATGTTGACCAAGTTTCCTTCTCGGACAAGAAAATGGCTGAGTGGCGTTTCAATCACAAAGGGATGTTCTGTGCACTTACAGTAACGCGTATTTCATAAATAAGTGGCAATTTTCCAGACAGAAAGTATCACTTTGCTCACCAATGGCAAAACACAAGCCGGCAAGCAGTAAAAATGGGCCTGAAAGTGTCTACCAAGACACAATCTTCTGAGCTGTAGAATGTGGTGCATAGCACAGCCTGGATGTCAAACGGCTGTTGTTTGCACAGAGAACGCAGCAGGGGGGAGGCTGGTCTCAGAGCCAAGGGCCCCAATCGTACCATCTCCTGGGGCCCGTAAAGAATAACACCTCCTTTGCTAAACGTTTTCAGCGCCGAGCACACTGCATTGTTTATTTCGCTTAACACCTCATTTGCAGAGATTTTTTTTTTTTTTGCTTCATCTGGTGGCATTCCGGAGAGTGCAGAAGGGTGAACTTCCTCTGTAAGTTTGGGTTTCCCTTACAGAGTCAATTGTGCCTATAGGGAAAAAGAGAAGGGTTGGGAGAAAAACATTGGAGTTTGCAAGAAGGTGGGAAAAAAACTTTGAAAGACGAAAATGAAAGACGAGATGAGTTTAAGGTGTCATGGAAAGAGAGGAGGGATACATCTGAGTTCAGAAGTAACAAGCAAACTTTAAACCAAAAATCAAAGAGAGGCCAAATGAGGGAGGGGAGGGAGGAGGGCTACTGTGTGCTTTGGCTAGGGGGCACAGACCACCAGTATTGTTCTCACAGCCACGGTGAGTCCTGTTGGGATTCAGATCACATCAGGTCATATTAAATAGGCGTGCACTCGTTGACCCATTCCAGTTAGATTCCTGTCAACCCACTTTCTTATCATTGATTTACAATTACAGGGCGGCTCAAACAGCACAGAGAAAAAGCAGACAGATGCCAAATTTACATTCTTGCTCATCACATCTTTAAGATACTCAGCAAAATTAAGAAAACGAAAACAGTTCAAATAGCTAAATACCAGAGCCCTATATTACACTGGCCCCCTGCCAAGCCGTGCCACACATCAAAGCAGGCACATCTCTTTCCATGATGCCATGTGTTTGTCTTGGTCTGTACTTCAAACATTGACACCTCCCTGTTTATACCTGGAGGTCAGCGCTTCAGGGTCGTTGAAACAACCTTTGTCGCTTATGACTACGGGGAGAATCAAAGCAGACTGTGGATGGCTATAGACCGCAAGTGCTTATCCAGGACATTCTTCTGAGCCGCAGTGTGGGATAATGCCCAAATGGGAACTATGCCACGGGGATAAGTGAAAGAGAGAGAGATTTGGCTTGATGTTATCAGTGAGGGCTGCTGTTATGATTACTACAGGGGTTAACGAGGTTGTGCTTCAACTCTGCTGTACAACAGAGCTGACAGACCCAGTTGTGTTTTTTTTTCTGTCACATGCATTTGTGTGTTTGTATGTATCATGTATGTGACAATGGGAGAGAGTAGGAGTGTGCAATGATAAAATCTTCCACAACAGCAGGAAGGTTTCAAGTCTTTTCTAAAATGTTCTAAAAACAGTTAGTTGAGTGAGAAGCCGCCAGTCAGAGAAAGAAACAATAGAGACCCCTAGTACAAAGATGCACATAATATGACAGCTCAGCTCACTGGAGAGCCACCATTGCGAGAGCGTCCTTCCCTACCTAACTTCCCTCTTTTTTACCTTTGCCAATGTCCCTCCATTGCTCTCCCCCATGGACACTAGGTGAAAAAAAGAAATATCTCCATAAAATCTCACCCCTCTTATCCTCCTCTGCAATGTAATTCACAGCCCACTCCAACGCTCCATCTGACTCTTATCCACTTCTCCGATACCCTCAGACGCCCGTTTTCCAATTTCCTCTCTCTCGCTTCCTCTCAGTCTCTCTCGCTCACTCTGGCCCTCTTGTTGCCTGCCTCTCCATATTTCACCCCTGGGTGCCCCTGCAGCTAAAAAAGCCAGCCAGCTGTAACAGGAGCCAGTTGAAAGGAGCTGTGCTCTGCTGCCTCAGCATTTCTCCACTGGAGCGGGCCTCAGCCAGGGGGCTGCCACTGAGAGCCATCACACACACACACACACACACACACACACACACACACACACACACACACACACACACACACACACACACACACACACACACACACACACACACACACACGCACACACACACACACACACACACGGGGTCCTTAAGTCCAGGCTCTCAATTATACAATTACGGAGCCCAGCAATTACCCCCAGCAGGAACTGTTTATTTGCCTTCAACATGGAATAATACCCTCTTCTGTTCCACAGGTCCTTGCGAGCAGATGAAGGAGGACAAAAAATCCCATTATGTCCCGCACACAGCACTCATCGATTTTCAACTACCTGCCAGCGCCGTTTAGTGGCCATGTACTGTGACCGGAGGGACCGCATCAGTGGCACGCGTGCAGTCTACCTGGCTGCTGGCATTCTTGCTCTCTGTCTCTGGAGATCTGCCTGGCAGAGGGGCCGCTGGGGGCAGGGACCTCTGTAGACACGGAAAAACCAGCTCGGGGGCTATGGCCCCAGCTCGGAGCAGTGCCGCGCTCTGGTTGAAATTGTACCCTGAAAGGTGATCCAGCACAGCACTCACACACGTTGAGGAAGAAAAAGTCAAATAAATGTTCTCCGCACATGGAAAAAAAAAACTGCTAAGGTGCTACCATCTTTGCCAAGTGTTGTTTGATTCTGGCCCATGCAACCCCAGTCCAGCTGGTAAAGTACTGTGCATGCTCTTGGAGCAACAGGAGGCTAACGTTACAGGCTTCTGTGATGGAGCAGATCTGGATAGTAGCCAGCTAGTCTGACGGACCAGGGCCGATCCCTAATCCTCAGCAGAGGCTCTAGTCTACTCAGACAAGTGCACTCTCATTTAATATCAGGATGGGGTCGGAGCAGATGTCCCTCATGCCTACATACTATACCGAAGAATCTTCTTCAGATCCATCAGCTGGTACAACTTATGATAAAGCTTCTCATCATACGTCGTATCTCTGCATTGAACAGCACTGCTGACTCTCACACACACACACACACACACACACACACACACACACACACAACATACACACACACACACAACACACACACACACACACACACACACACACACACACACACACACACACACACACACACACACACACACACACACACACACACACACACACACACACACACACACAGAAATGATAAGAGAATGACAACTTTACCATGTACTCCATGTTGGAGGCCTGCGGGTAAACCTGTCCTCTGAGTTTGTTGTGCAGGTCCAAGATCAGCTGCATGTCGCTGTCACCGATGGCTCTCTTCCCCCTTTGCTTGGCCTCCCACCAGTCTCCGTCCTCATCCGTGTACTTGTCCAGAATCTGCTCCCAGCCTGTGGAGTTGGGAAGCATCACCATGGATGCAGCAGTCTGAAGTGCCAGCAGCAGGGCCACGCCCCTAAGCCAGCCTTGGGATAAGAACGACTTCATGGTCCAGGATTGATTTCTCAGCTCAGCTTCGATGGGAAGTTGCCCGGAGCAAAGACCTCCTGTTTGTTTATTTTTTTCTCTTCCTCCTTACTAAGAGACCTGGCAAATGGAGAGATGTGTAAGGCCAAAGAAGTATCATTGGCTTGGGTCGGTGACCTATATCAAGTTAGCTAAAAAACTAAAGTCAATATTGTAGTTGGGAAGTACAGTCAATCGGAGCACATTGGCTTTGGCATCGGCACACAGTGCTGGGTTTGGTGGACTGCCACAAGTAACCTCTTGGGGTTCGTTAAGGGTAAACAGACAGGCGAGGCTTGTGGTTTGAATGAAATAAGCCACTACAAGTGTTCTGACCTTCCTTTGAATCTTTTGCAGATATGTTGACTGAAACGTATATGCACTGAACACTGAAAACGTGTGGATATTAAAGGCAATTCTTGTACATCTTGGTCAAGGATGCACGACGTCATTTAACATTAAATCAAAGTGTAAATAACTTACGGCGAAGATTTCATCTGTATTGACACGGCTTTATAAAACAAACAAAAAAATTGTCAAAAAGTATAATTACCTTCAGCCTTGGATGTTTGGCTCGCTGCCCTAAAACTTTCCTCTGACACGGATTTGCCGAGTCAGAGGTGTGCAGAATGAAATAAATGCGCAGAATTCCTCACTTTGAATGCAATCGGGATAACACAAATACTCTGTAAACGACAGCCAATTCATAAGCTCTTAATCCAGTTTTTCTCAGGTGAATTGTCGTTCTTGTTGTAAGATTCTTGAACTAACGCTGCGTAAGCATCACTTTACATTTATCCTGAAGTTGGCTGCACAGTTGAGTGACGCTGCTAACCACGCCTTCTTGAAAGTTTTCAAACAGCCCAAAGTTTATTATTTTATCAGCATGAGCAGCGTGCGTACATCTGTGCATGTGTGTATGCGTGTGAATATATCATCGTGCATTTTACTTATGCTTTAGTTTAGAGTGATGGTATTTTAACATGGTCAGTTTTCAGTGACAATGCCAAATAACCCGAAGACAACCGATTATACTGTATCTCTCATCTAAATTACATCGCACATTTATCAGAAGAGAGATAATGAGCAATGTATAATATATATCAATGCCTTTGGAATTTTTATCTACTACACATACAGTACATACATTTACAAAGAGTCTTCGTTGTATTAAATTAGGTTCGAAATTTTACAGGTTCCTCCTTATAGGTCTGTAAAACAGGATACAACCCTTTGTTTAGCCTGCCCAGTTTGCCCCCAGCAGATACAGAGCACTTGCTGGAAATAGTCAACTATACTGCTGTTGTGCAGATGGTAGCCAATCCAGTGTGTATCCCCAGTGTTAAGCTTCAAACTAAATCAGACAAAATAATTCTATACTTTGAATTATTAAGTTAATTGCAAACTTATTGTTTGTATTATTATTAAGTATTTACAAACTCCATAAACTTGTGTGGTCAAATTACGGTACAATCAGATTGTGGATTCAATGCTATGGCAAGCTAAACATTTTGTTTAAAAGATATACCCCAAAAATTATATCTTACTTTACAGGGACTGTGGATCTCAAATCTGCCCTACTTTCCTGTTACAAGAGCTCTCACATAGGGGACCCACCGCATTTTGAACTGTCGTAAACCTTGGGTTTTCTGTCCGCTCTCTGGGTCAGTGGCAGGGGCCAGGGCCATAGACCCACGCCATCGCCCTCTCTGTGGTGAACAGAGGCATGCTCCCTGGCTGTGGCAGCTGAAATAGCATGCCCTCGCTTTACTCATTGCTCCCCAGGGGAACCACCACCAAATACTCATTCATCTGCCATAGAATTATTGCTGCTCTACATTTAACTTGCTGCTGGTACTGTAAGTGTGTCTGTTTGTTGAAGTGTATGCGTGTGGGTGTGTGTGTGTGTGTGTGTGTGTGTGTGTGTGTGTGTGTGTGTGTGTGTGTGTGTGTGTGTGTGTGTGCGTGTGTGTGTGTGTGTATGTGCGTCTGTGTTTGGGTATGTGCAAGAGAGAAAGGGAGAGAGTGAGCGTGTGTTTGTGTTGGAGGGGGTGCTAAAACATAAAACACACTCGCATAAAAACTTTAAATATATTCTATAAAGCTGAAACATCAAATTACTCATGTTAAATTGGCTGAAATATATAAAGACTTAGTGTGAATGCCTGACACAGCTAAGGTGGGGTAAACTTAACCCACGGACCAACCCCCACCCCTGCCCCCCTTAACATGAGCAGTGTGGATGAAGGAAAATATTTACAAACCTCTCTGAGACATTTATGATTTACAGTGTAGTAGTTTTAGTCAATCCATTTATGTACATTGCAGTGACACTCACTGATAAATGCATAGAACCTGCCATGCAGACATATACATTATTTATACCACCAATAGAGCAATCAAGATGATTAATGAATAAGGTTCAGTTTTTTCTGATGTAACTGCCGGACACTGCAGCCCCTTTCCTCTCTCTGCCTTTCTTTCTTCCTGTCAGCCCCCCTTAACGCTTATTGGCTTATTTTTATCAGTTTCTTGCCCTTGCTGGTTCTTCCTTGCTCTCTTCATCTCAAACACATTCCTTTGTACCTCTTTATTCCCCAACTGCCTCAATCTATGTGTCTGTTGTATTGCAGCTTTGGATTTTCACATATCTCCTCCCTCATGTTTCTCTCATTCTCTCTTTCTTATCTCTAACACGTTTTGTTTCCCTCTAACCACCTCCACACAGTAGTCGTCAAAATCCACAAGGTGTAGTGTTTCTATTCGGTTCAGTAGCAGCGTATCTCGTCTTGCCTGAGAACCGCAGTGAACCCTGTAGAATGCACAGGAGATCCCTACATCTGCTCTTCCTAAAACAGCCTCGGGACAGACACAACAGCAGCCCCACAAAACGTTCTCCCAGTAAACGTTCCCATTGGACGTCGTTATCTGGCCTATCTTGCGTGTCCACTGTTCTTGCCAGGATCAAGGGAGCCCGGATCAGGTTCGCGGATGGGGAGAGTTGAAGGGCATCGGGTTCATTGGGAGTGTGTCCCGGCTCTCCCACTGTTAGAGCCCCAGCCATTATCCACATGGATCCGCAGGCTGCCAAAACGTGCTCTTTACTCGGGTCGTTGTCCACCCCCTTGTGGCAGCTCCACGCCACTACAGTGGTGCCACAGCGTGACTCAGTAACATCTGTTACACTCAGGCAAACTGTGTGACGTGAGGGATGCACACCTTCTTCCATCGCCACAAGGTGTCACTGTTCATCAGCACACACACGTCATGCACATTAAGAAAACATACGCTGCAATTGACACCAAAAACTCCCAGCTATCTCCCGAGCGTTATTACAATGTGCTGGAATGTTGTTAAAAGTTATGTTTATTCAGGTTGAGGAAGTGATTTGACTGACATCCATCACACAGCAATGGATACCCCTGAGAAGTGAGGATACTGCCCATACTGTTTTGGCACACCCTCATATCAACATGAACACTGGACAGTCCTGTGTATGTGTGTATGTCTGTGCTTTTGTGTGTGTATGAGAGTGTGTGTCTTGCATTTTTTCAAATAATTTGTTCTGTTAATCAAACGAGTGCACGTACTAATCGTACAATCAATGACTTCTTTGAAGAAATGGCTCTGCAAAACGGCTCCATCTAAACAACTTGTTCTTAAAGTTCACATAGGTTACCATGCACTTCATGTCAGCGCACATACGTTGTTCTCTTGAACATCCCATCATCACATCAATGCCTCCCTGGTCTCATCTTCAGTTTGAAGTGAAAGAAAGAGAAAGGGTAGCCAAGGGAACGCCCATCCCATTGTGTGTCCCACGTTTCCGCGTGGACATTGATCTTGGCCCCGCGGTGGAGCATCTGGAAAACCATGGCGTTCCCCTCCACAGGCGCAGACAGGGCCTCTCTGTGTGTCTCGGGTTGTGATGGGCCCGTCCAAGACAAAGACTATAGTGGGACATGGGAGCTAAACAAAGGGATGTGGGGCACAGTTACAGCCTCCGTTCCTCCAGCCTCCGTTCCCAAACGGCATGCAAGTGGTCGGAGGAACCAAAACGTCCAGCTGTGTCTCTTTGTTCACCATGGACAGGTTCGGCCATGGAGCGTGTGGCGCGCAGCACCCTGGTCCAAGTCTGAGCCCATGATTACATTTATGTCAAGTTTGAGGTGAATATAGACTATACTGCATAGCTTTTATGACTTATCGCTGCTTATAAAATGTCGTGCCAGAGTCCAGGTATGCCGAGTATGATTTGGTAACATTTCATAGGACCAGCAGAGGAGCACATTCAAAGACAAACCTTCTGACAGGAAAAATAATCACGACATAGAATATCATATTAGTATTGCACAGCTCAATCAGCATCACATTTCCGCGTAGCCGGTCGAAGAAACATTTGGATGTGATATTCTCCTGGCAGTTTAACTGCCCGGCTGGAAAAAAAACAACAAGATTCCACCAAAGCCTGAAAGAGAGTTGAAAGATTTACCCCAACGTTTCTAGGGACATTGTCCTAGATAAACGGCATCACAGGCTAAAATGGGCCCCCCAGACACCGCAAATGATCTGTGTGACCCAGGAGCTTATTTTTCCTTTTTTGAAGTGAGTGCATCCAGCTCGTGGAGAGAGACTACACAAAACGCCCTGCAGTTAGCCCTAAGGTTTACCCAGCCCCAAAAGATTTATTGCTGCGAAAGGTTTTCAACATGCACATGGCAACATCTGTGAAGATCTCAAAACAAGCCTCCAACTGCTGGCATTAGCCTCTGTCAGACCCATGTGTCCATAGACCTCTCTATACTCCCACCTGACCTGGGATCATGCCACCGACATGTAGTCGACATGGCCTCTCTTTAGAATACATGTCATTATAAATATCTCTGCATGAAAACGTGTCGCTGCATTGACTTACTGTCATATCCACACACGGCTGTATCTGTGTTACCGGACTGCTGTACAACACCTCCAACTGTGAGCATGGAAGAAATGCTGTTCCCTCTCTCAGAACAGTGTCCCCTCCATCGTGTTTAGGGGAAAGGTGGCAATGTCATGTCCGTCTCAACCTCCTCTCCCCTCATACCTGAAGAAAGGCGGCCGTTTGTCAGAAAGCACCGTCTGTTTTCCGCCTCCTCTATTTTCCCTATTCCCAGTAGTGCACATGTAGGGAGCAGCTGTCCAGATGCTTGGCCTATGCAGCCTCCCAGCCGCGTGCACAGTCCATTTCACTCAAACTGTTTATGCTGGGATAAGGAGGTGAATATTGACAGTGTCCGAGGCCAAATTTACGGCCTTGTTTTCACAGGGCTTTAGTTTGACTGGTTTACATTGAGCCTGAACCCAGGCGCAGTTCGTCAAACAGCAAGCTCATTCTGTGGGACCTCTCCTTCAATGCTTTGGGGGTGCCACGGGGACGCTTTGAGGAAAAGGAAGCTTGGACTGAGCATGCACTCCGGTTCCGATTGGCTCTGCTGCAAAGGGACTAGATATTGGACTGGTTGTGCTTCCAACACAGAGAGAAGATAAGGAAAATACAACAAATCACAGAGAAGCCTCTTCCAATGCAATTCTGGAGAACAGAAAGCTTTCCAGTCTTGGTCTTCAATTTAGTTGTATGATCTAAACTAAGGACCTGTAAACAGGCCACAGCAGTAGAGGAGAGGAGAGGAGAGGAGAGCCAATAAATGCTATGACTTCAATTTGACTCAACGACACAAAAGGTGATAAACCTTTTAACCATTAGCAAGCGATATACGTGAAAAATCGATTACAACTTGAAATCCTTTCTGCCACGTTTTAAAGCAATAGCTCAAAGTCGTCCGATGGCTCCGCTGCAAAGGAATTGGCTAAACCGACTTTTTGTGCTTCCAACAGAGAGAGAGAGAGAGAGAGAGAGAGAGAGAGAGAGAGAGAGAGAGAGAGAGAGAGAGAGAGAGAGAGAGAAAACTGAAAATATAACAAATTAGAGGAGTAACACTGCCATGACTCAACTTCAACTCCACAACAAATTGCATAGAGTGATAAACCTTCTAGCCATTGGCAAGTGCCATGCATGAACAATCTATCACAACATGAAATCCCAACGGCTGTGTTTTTAAGCAATAGCTCAATGTTGTGGAGCGGAATATGTCTCACATTGCGGAGTCTATTGTCATCTGTTGGATGGCCATTTTCACTTCAATCTGACCCTCTCCCTTGATGATGAATCACTCACCTTCCCTATATAAGGCCTCTGGCTCCTGTTCCAATAAAAGGCTTACCCGCTTCAAACTAGTCCAGTGTTTCTCAACCAGGTGGCTGGTTAATATTACAATAATGTAATATTATATGCACGTATAAGGGGGTACCTATGGCTGGAGAAAATCTGATTAGGGATACAGTGATAAAACTAAATTTGAGAACCACTGAGATAGGCTGTGGTAGCTAATTGTTCTAACCCTCCAAGTTTATCTAAGGATAGGTAGTGGATTTTATTGTCAGATTAGTACAAGTTGTACAATTTCAGATGGGGTTACATCCAAACCCTTCCCTGTGAATGGAGCAGATGTTGGAAGTGAATGTCTGACGGTTAAACCCTCAGACGTCATCATCCCTCCTTCTCATAGATTTTGTCTCTACGTCAGCTCGTTAAAACCCATCTTGTCCTTGTGCAGACCAATCTTTTCTCCATCTGATGTCTGTATTTCTGTATTTGTGCTGCATTTAGCTTCGAATGGTTTGTTCATTCTTTTTAGCGCTGGATATTTCTAATACCAGCAATAACAACAATTATAAATACTAGAAAGTATAGTATAGTATAGTATAGTATGGCTATCTATATTGGTTCACAACAATACTAAATACACAATAACATGGGTAAAACACTATGTAATGAGTACATTGTACATGTTAAATACATGGTAAGTTTGTTCTCCTCTTGAAGTATGTAGGCCTACGGCAGACATGACGACAGGTCCCTCTCCTCACTGCCCTAATTCACTTCATCACTGGAGTCACGTCACCGTTCCAGCTGACCTAAATCTAGTTCATTAACCTTTGCCCCACATCTGTCCCACGCAGGATGACAGACGGGCTGAGGCTTGCCTCGACAGCAGGTTGCCTGGCTCATCCCCGCCTCCTGCTCCCCATCCCTCCCTCCCAGGTGATTCCACCGAGCCACCAATTATCTGCCCCGCCGGGGTTTTCCCTTAACGCTTAGACAGGCGAGGTCTAGCTCATGCGTACTAATCCATTTCCCCGGCATCAGCCAGTCCCTTCAAGCCCAGTCTGATGGTCCAGTAGATTTGGTATGGAGCTGGCCCAAGACGGAGCTCCAAACCCAGCTGGATGTCTGTGGAGGAGCGTCTGCCCAACACATAAAAACATTTATGGGATCAGATTTCCCCGGCTCCGATTTTCACATACTTTCCCCCATCCGACGGATTCCTTAGGTTGTGAGAACACGATCTGAGCACGTGGAATAATATATAAAAGCTAGATTTTTACTTTACTTTTGCTCAACCCCCCCCCCCCCCCCCCCCCCCCCCCCCACCTTTTTAACTCTGGCGCTGTATTTCTCTGGGTTCATTCAAACCACACACAGGCGTCGCTCTGAGACGGCCCCACCCCACCCCCACTCCACTCGCACCCCTCTTTTCTCACCAGGGTCAACGGTTTCACAGAGTTGGATGACAGGGGCCCCTGAAAAATGTATTGGTTCCCTTTGCGTTTGTGTAGTCACAGACCAGCAGGGCCAAAGTCAACATTTTCTTATTAGGATTCGATTGTAGCTCCACCAGGCTTTCTATCAGCCTTTGATATGCAGCCTGTGTGCTTTGAAATGGCAGTGTATAATTGAAAGTGAAAACAGAGTATCAAAGAGATGGAGGGTGACTAAGTATCCCTGGACGGTCCCCTAATTGATCTCAGACATGGGAATGCTTAGCCTCAGTGAAGTACTGTACAGACGAGTGGGTCACACTAAATGACCAGACCAGAGGCATGTTCTGATTGGAGCTACACTGACAAAACGCAATGACCTCAAATGTAAGCAGGACATGTTTTAATACAAAATACAAAACACATACATTTTTTTTATTTATTCAAATACGGTCAGTGCGGATAAGGATCACGTTGCTTTCTTATTCTGCCATCCATAGTTTTTTTACTGTCAAACTTTTTTTTTCTTTACCATTGTTTGCCTCTGTTTCCAACACTGCTGACAAGACCAGAAGTCCCATGCTGTCGAGGTCGAAAACGACTCTGAAACTGACCTAGTTAGAACAGAAATCCTGAAATATTTGTTTTGCCAACTCAAATTATTGAGGCTTGCGCTTGCCAGCACAGTCCAAGTGCTTAGTTCATACAAAAACAGTCTATGTCAAATGGAGAGGAACAATACAAGTTCAGAAATACATTGCATTTTTCTTGAGCGTTACATGGAAATATGCAGAATCGTTAGAAACATTTCTATGTACAGTTCATTTTTAAAAACAACCAAAAATGGCTGTCAATTAAATATTTACGGTATATAAAATGAATAACTAACAATGTTTTAAGTATAAGAATAGTCATATATGATGATTATCTATAAACAAATATTATAATTTACTGATATTTTGCAAACATATAAACGCTTAAGGTGCACTTGAATTCATCATTCTCAATAAACACTTCAGTGAAAACAAAGACAAGATAGATTTGTACTACAGCGCATGACATTTATATTATATGCGTACATTATAATACGCATATAAAAACCAACTCATGTTTTATAGTCTCCTCACTAATAGACCGCATAAACTTAAGTGAAGCTTGTAAAATGTCCGTTAATTTGATGAAGAAAGTTTAGGAAAAACAACTCAACCAGTGCACATTGAAACTAACTACTCAGCATGATTCCTGAGTGACTTCTGGTGTCCGTCATGATGCAAGTACAACACATCACTTTTCTTCAACTTGTGTACCATCCAGTATCTAAGTAACCATCTTGTGACATGCTGCACGTACTTCTGTGGTATAGGACACCCAACCAAAACATGAGTTTTATCTGGTAAGTTCACAATTACAAACAATTAAACACTTTCAAAGTTGCTGACTAGATTTTAATGGAATTGTATCGAGTTTCTTGTTTTGTATTTGTTGACTTTTTTGAGGTCTAACAACTTCTTGAGTGCTTCTAGTGCTTCACTTCATTGAACAACCTTGGAGGCAGAGCATCATCATGTTTGCACAACGTCATGTAATGTCTTTAGCACCATTGTATACTAATAAGCAGCTATAAATGTGCTATCCCCATTATATGAAGAAAAAAAAACGCATTAAGGCCATATTGTCAATGGTTCCCCATAAAGCAATGATAGAAAAATAGATGCACCATTTTACAAGACATATAAAAGACTCCTTCACAAGATAAATTATCTCCCTATCAATCAATCGATAAATCAGTAAACTCAGTTCATAATTTCAAAAAAAAAAAGTTATAAACAAAATACAAAAGCAACACTATACAGTTTATGTACATCAATGTTGAAAAAGCTACTAACTTTAAATGTATACATGTATCTTAAATAAGTCCATATATACAAATATCTTGGTCCAGGAGTGTTGTGCAAATCCTTTAGGAGGGAAAAGTCCTAATGGCAGGGGGTCAGCTTGTGCAGGGGAGAAGCAGTGTTTATTTGAACCAGTGCAGGTAGTTCGTGTTGAGAGAAGGGAAGCACATGTTATTGCTGCATGAGCCTCCATAGCTGGGAGGGCAGGCAGAGCATGGAACACCTACTTTGTAGGGAGCCTCTCCAATCCAGTTGCCCCTAGAGAAGAGAGAAGCAGACACAAGAAGAGCACAAAAGGGTAAATAGTGTGGTTGCATTGAACTTGATTCTGTATCCAGCTATAAAATGGACTAATAGCATGTTAATGCTACTGTACGATGCATCGGGTCCTCGACAGCAGTTCGGACGCTCGTGTCCAAAGGCGAGGACGCCACCTTCTCACAATTAGTGAGCTAAAAACAGGCTATGAGTGTGCTGAGTCAGGGATTCTGAAACAGAAGTCCCCCCTCAATGAGATTAAAATGGCACTAAGTCACAAGTCAGTCACAAGTCCCAGTGGTCACGAAATGCACGGCTTTGATTTTGGAGTTACGGGAGGAATTTCATTGGAATTCTGTGAGTCTCCAGAGAGTTAGGCGTGTTGTGGTCATGCTCACCCATGTATTGAGGTTATCTGGGTCTCCCAGCAAAATGCGTGGTATTGCACCATGCTGGCTGAGCAGCACACTTGCCAAAGCTCCCATTTCAAACCTCAAACCTCAAATTCATTTTTAATGAATTGTGCATTTTAGATGTTGCCAACATCAGCCACCCTGACACAAGGATAAGGCCAGGTCAAAAAATCTCAATTCCCAATACAGCATGTAGGCATACTCACTTGGAAGAATAGTTGCACACAAGGTATGTTGCCCGTTTCCACACTGAGCCCCATACGTTCATATTGTTACAAGTGTGAACAGCACAGCCAACTTTGTTTGTAGTTGCCCATACCATCTGTAAAGATGAGAATCACACACTAGTACTCATACATATGGAATACATAGTCACAGTTTGTTACAAAACACACTAATTGGATAATTTTCATGTGTGCATGCTTTAAAAATCATTATTAAAAAAGACACACCAATACACCTTTGCTGCCTACCTGTGTATAGTGTGTGCACATGGGTCCATAGCACTTGAGCGGGCATCTTGGGTTGCAGTCACGGGGGTAGGGGAAAGCATAGTCTTTGACCTCATCATACCATGGCTTCACTAGTTGTAGAATGGAGCGATAGCTGTGGATGAAGAGAGGCACACAAGATTAGCATATAGTCAACACCCCCTGGTGAGAAAGGAAAGGGGCATGTTGTTATGTCTGGAGCTCCCCTTGGAGTCAGACTGAGAACACAGTCTATGAGAACATTTCCCCAGGGGTGGTCAGCCAGGAGCTATGGGTCAAGGCTGCTGGACACTGCCTCTGTTTATTTGTTGGGTAACAGGGACATTCCCCAAGCGTTCACTGGGGTTCACAGTACTGCAATCTTTAGGCAACCGCTGGGTGAGGAGGCAGCCATGACTACTCTTGGCAGCCCGAAGGGAAACATATACATACATGTGTGGGTTTGGGGGAGGTCAAAGGTCACTCACCGTCCAGTTCGGACTGAGAGGTTCTGCCCCAGGAACCTCAAGAGGTTACGTGGCCCATGCTCCCACAGACAGGCATGCGCCCAGTCCTCAGCTGTCTTGGCCAGCGTGTCGTCCCATACCTAGAAACATGGAGAATAGGGGTACATCGGACCCTGTTAAATGAAATGAAAAATATAGGCCCTGTCGTACCGCAGACATCCTACGCATCCTCAAGGTGGGATGCATCCATCGACAGAGACATGCTGTTTCATCCTGTTTTATCATTGGGTTTCAGTGTAGCTGCAAATGTTGGCAGGCTGCTAGCGTTCCCCATCTTCCAACTTGATGTCTACATGATGAAACTTTTATTTTAGTCACTAAGTCAGCTGTTTAAGTACATAGATTAGACTAACCATTGGAACACAACATGGTTTTTGGATAATGGTTGGTGGCCATACCAATCAATACTAGACATTTATCTCCACCTGGTATATATACAGGCTGTATACTGATTTACTAAATCTACTCGACATTTTTTATATGGCGATATTGTCATAAGTTGGTTTATCAGCGTTGGTTAATCAGCCAAGCTAGTTATAATATCATAGCATTAGGTTTTCAATTGCATGATAACTCTTTATTTGGTCATTAGAGCCTGCAACTCTGAGGAACTCTCCCACCAGCAGGCCACTAGTAGGTCTATTACACATGACCCTTAGGCTGCAAGCTAAAGTCTACCTCGGTGGTCCACGCAGAACAGAAATCTGCTCAACATATGGGGTTGCCAACCAGACTAAGCTTGGTCATTACAGCCTTCTAAATTTGATTGATATTACATCTATTCAAATCAAAATGTAGACAGTAGACAGTATTGCTTAATTCCAAGAGTTTTCATTCATATTTGCAAATGCCTATGCATATAAATCAGCGTTAAGATAGAATATCTCTTACCAAATACTCCATATTTGAAGCCGGGGGAAAAACTTTTCCTCTGACTTTGTTATGGTAATCAACAATGGCAAGCATGTCATTTTGCGAAATATAACGCTTCCTTCTGGTTTTGGAAACACTTGTGGTGTCCGTTCCGTAGCTGTGCGCTGCACCGTGATTGGTGAAATTGGTGGATGGCAGAGTGGTGGACATGCCAGGAATATCCCCGGCCAATGCACTTGCTCCGCAATATATGAACAGTAAAAAGTCTATGGCAAAGACTTGGGATTTCATACTTGCTCTTTTGAAGTTGACAGGGTATTCCGAATCTTGATTGATCTGAAATCCAGAAAATATAATTTATTTAATAGTGTGAATGTGCAAGTGCATCCTGTACAAAACGCTATTTAATTTATTTTATTTAGAGAATCTTCGATTGCAAGTTCCACAGTCTTGGAAAATAACGACTGCTTGAGTAAATTGCATCACATACAGCTGTATTGAAATTATTTAATTGAATCTTGGAAGTGCCCTACCTTCTACTGAGCTGTAGTATCTGGTGCCTGCGTTGCCAGGCGATTTCTTCCCAAGCCTCCGTAGAAAAGAGAGAGGGTGCACTTCCAACGGGTAGCTGTTGCTCTTGAAAACTATAGGACTACTTCAACTGCATTTCGACTCGCTAGCTTTATATATTGCAGTGGACGATACAGGAAGTGCGCCTAGTTTGAAGGTGTGCGCAGTTCCACCCTGTCACCTGGAACAAAGTGTAATTTAGATACGTAATGTTTGATTTATTTAATCCTATTCCTGGCAGTTGTACTTGACATAGTCGACTAAATCATAACACCTGCTTTGCACAAATGGACAAAGACTACAGCACTTCACAAGTGCTGCTATAGCCTTGTCTTATGGAGGTATCGTTTACCAGTGACAGTGACCAACTATGTGAAGATATTAACAAAAGTGCATATATATAGCCTAACTAAGGAAAGGATAATGATAATAATGATATAATAATCATAAACCTCATGGGGGAAAAAAAAACGTGTTTGCACTTGCTGTAAAAGGAACAGTCAAACGTTGTCATGATGATACATTTTGCACCTTTGAAAGTTACATAAATATCTGCTATGGGGTACTATTTTATGGGTTGGATGGGTGATGTGTCCTGTTCACCCACGTTTTTTCTTTGTCTTATTCAGTATACTGTAAAGATTGCACTTGTTCAGTGTTTGGATTCAGCTGAGTGCTTTGCCAGATTCGACATTCGGCAAGTAAAGAATCCCTTCAGCAGGTTATCGTTTTCTTTGGCGGCTGGTGAACAAATTAAAGCAACGTGACGCAGGAACAACTTTCTTCTCAACTCCCTCTCTCTCTTTCTCTCTCCCTCTTTTTCAAGTGGTAACATTTCTGGTGCTGGAAAGGTACAGTAGAGTAGGGAGATATATCACAGTGTTATTTGAACAGTTTGAACCCTTTTCATTATCTCTCATCATTCTTAGATATTTTTTGTGCAGCAATTAACGTCATCATCCTACATGTCTACAAAACGAAAACAGGTGTAACATCTTCTTCAGGTTTAAATGTAATCATAAAACATAAAAAATGTATAAATTAGAGGTTGTTCTAAATGGGAAAAACGACTCGCTTTCTCCTTTTTTTGTTGTTTTGAATTACTTAAAAAAGTATAATAATGATAATGTGTGTGCAAAAAGACAAAATTCTGAAAAGTTTCTATAACTTCATTCATATTTTGATTTGAATTCTAATCAAGGCTCTACACCAACTGCATTGGTTATTCAGCTTATTCTATGGCCAATATGACCTATTTCTTGTGGTTTCTTAATTGTTGATATGACGGTGAACCTTCACACCTGTTTAATGTTTTGACTGATCCTCTCACATGGAACCAATAACTAGGTTCTTTTGCAGCCAGCACAGCCATTGTTTTGCCAAAGATTTATATCATCCAAGGGCTGAAAGACCTTGGTCAATAACCAAGAAACTCAATTTCAGAAATGCATATGTTAGATCCATTTGAATAGCTTATTCAATCCTTATGCCTTTATCTACAGTTTATGAGAGCAAACTTTACAAAGATAAGGGTGTACGGTCAGGTCTACCACTGGAAAGTGATAATTATTTATCTTGTATTGACACTTCAACATGCACCCTCTCTTTGTCTGTTTCATTACTGACCCTCTCTTTTTCTCCATTTTACTCTTCCTATATCCACTTTCTCTGTGCATTCTTGGTCAAGGCCCCCTGTGCTACTTTAGGTTGCTTGATGAACTCAGTCACTTCAGTTCAGAGAGGTTCAAACTCTTTTATCACATTATCAGAAGAGTAATTAGGGCATTATTCGAGGCACAAGCTGCTCGGAGGCCCTTTGGTCTGTTTTGGAAAAGCATTCTTTTTCAGACAGCACATTTATTTACTTACAATATATTGTTCCAAGTTTCCCCACTCTTCCCCTCCTCTGGGGCCCACCGAAGCCTGTCTTAAAGCCAACACAGAAAGAGTGAGATTCAGAGAGAGAAGAGCGCGAGAGAAGGAAATAAAAAAGGTGAATACATACACAGAGAAAGGTAATAGGCAGGGACAAGAATGCCTTAGGTATTTGCACATCTTATGCCACCAGTTCAGTATCAGATTGACGTAGCAAGATCATTAGTATTATTCCTGGCAAACCACCAAGTAAGGGACTATTGTTAAGGATGGCTCCGTCTTCGTCATTCCAGCAATAAGAGCATACTGCTGTTGACTTCAACCAAGCGGTGTGCTCCACCCTGAGCTATTGTTACTGCATTGGCAAAGTCCTCTATGTCTGTGAAAATCACTTTGAGATCGTCAGTTTGGGAAAGAATGGAGAAATAGTGCTCTATAACAATATATATAATGATTTTCAGAGTTCAGACGTTTACATTTTTTTTTTTAATCAAGCGTTAATCTTCAAAATAAAAGCAATTGTCACTCTCATTGATTATAAACAATAATAAACAAATAGGGAGCATTCCAAAACGAGTCCGAAGTATTGAGAGGCAGTTTCTTTATTGTGTTGGCTGTTGAAAAGGGTATAATTCTGTGTCAGAAAAGGAAAAAAAATTGTGATGTCACAAGTTTGTTTTTGTTGGCTTAGGGGGAAAAAAAGAAAATGTGACAGTTCATAAGGGTTTACATTGGAAAGATGCCCAGTCTCCAACTTCAAGTTGACCAGAGGCCGCTTCTTCAACATGTAGCTGTTAAACATTTTATCAGTGGAATATATGGTTACATAGCAAATATTGTATATTTCTCACAGTGAGCTAACTGACAACAGGGCAGAGTCTTGTTGACAGTAAAGAAATCTAAAGCTGAGAAAGTTTTGCTTAGCATTCCCATAAGATGTCCGGGAGTGTATTTAATCGCCTCTCTTTGTAGACAGACTTACATGCACACTAATTAAGTAAATAAATACCAAAGTCATGTGATCCAAGTGTGCCCTTTCTAAATTTAAATTGCATTAAAATCATGAACCCTTTTACTATATACAGTGTGAATAAAGTGTTGCTAGCTCATATTTCAATATTTTTTTATTTCATAACATTCAGGAAATCGTATATAAAACTTTTATCCACAAGCTGCATGACCTGAAATTCTTTTTCATTTAACCTAAAATCCTTCCCTCAAAAATCATCTAGTCTGCAAGCTGTGCACATCACTTCTCATGCTGTTGTCTAGCTACAATTACAATCAGTCTGGTTCATGTTTGTTTAGTCGGCGCACATAGTGAAGTCAAAAGTGAGCACAGCCCCCGAGCATCGGTCAAAGGAAAAAGAAACAGCATAAAGGTCAAGTCGGCAACATAAACTGCCAGTAGCATTTTCAAATTTGGATAACTTCGGAAGTCAGGTGAAACGGGTATTCCAAGGAATTCCCACAAACATGCAACCCATCAAGCATGCTGTTTTTTGTTTTGCAAAAAGACAGAATTTAAAAGATTGTATCTTATTTTTTACATAGTGTTACATTTAAACCACTTTCCTGGATGCTTAAAGTAGCCTAACAATCTGCAGAGAGGCCTGTATAGAGCTTTCAAGTAATTTCTGGAATAGAAACACTCTGTTTCTCAGGTAACACTATTGTGAGCAAACCTGTTGTATCACCGTACTGGACAGTGGGGTTTAGTCTACTTTAGGAATATGTTCTACAAACTCTGTATCTATTTTTGACATGCTACATTCCTTGGCTACAAGATATTCTCACCCATCTATAAGACATTTACAGCCATCTTTGATGCCTGGGCCTTGTAAGGGAGGACAGACAGGACTGCGGTCACACAGACATTTCACAAGAGGTTCTGATGTCAGCTGGGAGAAAGACACGCAAACATGAAATATCCAAGAGGGTCTAAAGTTATAGCAAGGACGTTTTATGATGTATCTTTATGACAACAGGTAACCAAAACTATCACCTAATACAGAGGGGAACCATTTTAAAATAACAACAACTTGGACTGATCGTTTTGGAGCATCCATCCAATAATTGGTTTAAATTGTGTTAAGGACGAATAACTTACAATTACAAACATGTTCAACATTTGAATGTTTTGTATATGGTCTATTTTAGGCTACTTGGGGCGTAATAGCTTGTGGGCAGGCTGGTTGGCTAGGGGCAGTGGCAGTCCAGTGACCAGGTCTGTTGGTGGCTGGCTGGGAAGGTCGGCAGGCCGTCTAGACAGCAGATGAGGGATGATCTGAGGCCTGGCAGACAGGTCCTGTGGCTGGGCAACTGCTTGCTCTCAGAGACAGCCACTGGGTGTTTTCCATTGTGACAGTTTTGCAACCTATACTCTTTGCATTTTAGAATGAAATATTAGCTTTATAAAACAATTCCAAATAAATTACTTAAAATGTAGTTGATGCAACCAAATCGAACTACTGTTTAGTTAAAATTGGGTTGTGACTGAATGAAAAAAGGTATATCGGCTGAATGCAAAGTTGTGCCAATGCAATGATTTCTGGAAATATGCAGTTCTTTCACTATTGTCATGCAGTTTAGTTGCTGCCACATGATCCCATTGCATTGCATTTCAGCTTGACATTGTCTCTTTCAGCTGCAGTGGACAAAACAGATGTAATGTACACATTTCATTCCTGCACTTAGACACCTTCAGTCCCAGCCAGCCCAAACGCAAGAAACCTTCCACATCACATCTGGAGAGTAATTTACATGATGGCGAGATTGATAGCAGCGATTCCACCAGACATTCCTTGATAGTCTAACCTAGAGAGAGGTTTGTCTACGCTGCCTGTCCCTCTGAAATACTGACTTGCATAAATCTTCTTTTACTATAATCAAAACGTTGATTTATGATTGAATCAGGGTTTTCCATTATCCCGCGCTGAAGAAATGATTAAGTTTACAAAAGGGGGGAAGGCTGTTCAGGAGTCTGACTCCCTTTGTGGGCGGTTAGAGACTTGCTCATTGGTTACTTGGCATCAGGTAGCAGTTTGTGTATCTGTGTGAAGAACCCCGTTTATATATACAGTACTGTGCGTACGTTTCAGGCAGGGGATGCTGTTTTGAAGGCGAAGGGTGGTCACACCAAATGTTGATTTGATACAGATTTGATTTTCCCTCACTTTGTATTTTATGAATTAAAGAAATAAACAACTAACATTTATATATATAAATTAATATATATATATATATATATATATTATATATCATATATATAAGGAGTGTATATATACAGAGATGGGCTATATATATATATATAAATATATAAATATATATATATATATATATATATAATTATTATTTTTTTTTCTAACTCTAAAGACTTCTCACACCTTGGAATCCCCCAGTCAGAAATGGTTAATGTGGCCCGGAAAAGGGAAGTTTGGGATGCCCTGCTTGAACTGCTACCTCCGCGACCCGACCCCGGACCAAGCGGATGACGATGATGATGATGATGATATATCTTTTTTTTTTTTTTTTCTAACTCTAAAGACTTCACACCTGCCTAAAACTTATGCACAGTACTGTATATACATACTAAATGTATATATTGGGATGCTTTTTATATTGGGGTGTACATTTAGAATAATTTCCTTACAGTAGGCTACGGTATGCTTCAATAATTTGTGCTATCTGAAAAGAAAAATCTAAAACTGTGTTAGAACATGAATATACAGTGATATCGCCTAGTCATACAACTTACTCTTTGTCTGCAGTAAGGGTTGTATCTTTCATTGTACAGCGCTCTGGCACGCCTAATGGACTGTGTCATGCCCACAGTATAAGCCAGTAGAGTTCACAGCTGCAAGCCTTCGCTGTACCGTGACATACCCAATGTCCAGCACAGTAACTTTCACAACCGCGTTTTTGTAAAGGTGGTTTGTGTCGATGTAACATGCCAATGGCTCACTCATTAGCCTAATATCATCATGGGAGTATGGCACAACAGACATGACAAAAGAGGGGAAAAAAACATTCTACTGAGAACTAGCTTCCTATATCTGGCCTGAGAACATTTGCTCTTGCTGCATCGCTGTTTGCGTTGGGTCAGCCATGTCTGTCAAGGGCTGGTTTGGTGTGTACAGAGTTGCTGATGGAGTGATAAATACATGTTTACATGTCAGTCTCCATGGGAACGGACACCCATGTGCCATTTCCCCTGCTCCCTACAACCTGTTTCTGGGAACTTGGAAGTCTGGCAATGCCATCATCACGAGTAGAGGCAGAGGTCATTTCATGAACCACATCGGTATCAGAAGGTCAATCTACAACGTGTATTTCCTCGAAAGCCCTTAACGGAAAGCCCTTGTGTTAAAGTCTAATGACTGGGTGGTTACTAGCATACAAACATTTGGAAAGCAAGGATGGAAAGACACTGACTGGGTTTCTCTGAAAAACAAGACATAAGCAGCAACCCAGGACATCTGCTCAGAACACAAACATCAGGTTCACCTGACTTGAACCATGAAGTCTGTTCAGTTCTGAATAGATGAAGTAAAATAGCCCACGCTATTTCCAATTAAAACAACCCTGCATGTTGGCACCATCGCTCTTCACTGATGATCATCCGTCTTACATGTTTTGTTCAACTTACCAGCAAATTAATCAGACATTCAAGGAACCAATTTCATGAGACTCCTTTGCACAGTGACAGGTTGAATCCGTCATTACAATTCATGGCTCAACTCATCTGGTTCGATGCGAACAACATAAGCTTTATGGGGCAAGTACTAGGAAGTCTATGTTGTAATGCAGTTTGATTGCTTCATGTACGTCAGAGTATGTTAAAAAAGATCAAGCAGTGTAGGGAACATTCTCATTTCAGAATTTTTAAGGATTCTCCTTGTCATATGGATTGTATTTTCATCAAGTCAGACTTAGGGGTCAAGCGCAATGTGAAAAGTAGGGGCAAAATAGATTTCAACCATTAGTATTTTGTCTTATAACATTTTGTAAATAGCACATCAAATATTACCATATACTACTAATTTTTCAATATGCAGTTGTGATAATAAAGATAAGCATACTTTCTTTAAAGAAGCCAACCCAAGTTATCTTCTGGCAACCATGTCGAACAAGTCATTTTGAAATCATGGCTTGCGCGTAGATTCATAAGTCATGGTATTTGTTTGATTTATGAGTCCTCTCAGACCTGGCATGGGCACTTACGCTGACTGGACTAGACCCAGAGAGTGCCATGGGAATGTTGTTGTAGGTTTTTCTGCACTTCTAGCCAAACTCTTGTTGGCTGCTCAGAAATCGAAGACCTTCACCTATCTACCTACAATTAGATGACAGATTAGTTGAATACTGTTAAAAAGGTGGATTCCCTGTGATGCCCTTGTGTTTACATTTATGGATGCTAAAGCTATTTAGTATTTCCGTGACAATAAGAAATATGTTTCACAAAAAAGAAATTGTGTGTCAACTAGTGCCATATGTGTGGTGTCACTGCTGTGAGTACTGGGATGTATCTGTGCTGCCGTATTTTCAACCTGCTTTGCCTCAGCCAGTGTTTTGACCATTTTCTACAGTTCGGTTACACTCCCACTATTTTCTTTATTTTGGCCTAGATCCTCATAGCAATTCTAACTGCCAGACAGCCTCACACACCATAGACATCACTTTATTTCCTTGCATTAGCCTACTGGAAAGTGGGGGAAAAAAGTTTAGTCTCTGGTCAGTCTACTCAGACATCTACAGTGAAAGATTTAGATGATTAGAGACCCACCCAGTGATGTGTCTAGGCTCTACTAAACGTGTAAATAATTTTGCTTCGATTCTAGAAAAAAATAAGTGTTCTTGGCATTTGCACGTCTGGCAACTTCCAATGCGTTTTGTATTTCATTGCGTCGGACTGAGCATTAGTAGCTCATCACAGCAAGAAAACTCAGTGTACTATAAGGATCATCTAAGGTTCAAAAGATTTTTAATAAAATGTTTTGGAATGAGACATCATTCATTCGGAGCTTTTAGCCGTCGCTAATGTACGTCACTGCCACACACCCCAACAATCTCCAATCAGAGGGTTTGAGTTGCCTAAATGTGCCTCGAGCCTGTAGTCCTATGCATAGTTTAATTAAATTCTGCGTGCAATTTGTGTGACAAGAGATAGCCTACCGTTTTAAAACAAATTTTAACCACTAAGCTACGCCGACTGAGTCTGATAGGTCTCGCGTGCTTCCCCCTTCTCCACCTGTGGTCCAAAGCAAATCCAGCCGTCTTCCGCCGTACTCTTCGTTTTGTTCAATGGCGAGCATGTAGGCTCCTAACGCCAACACACGTTTCCTGTTCCTGCTGCAGTTGAATTTCAAAGTGTCCAGAGACTCACAATAAACTACATAAGCGGTCAGGGTCTTCAGGACCAGCACGTGGTTACAATTAGCAGAAGTCATTCTCTCGTATTGTCTGTTTTCATTGCCTCCAAGCAGATGGGCAGTACTTCAGAATATTAAGGATGGAGAGTATCACAGAGGACTCTGGAGTAGTCAAAACGGCAAACCCTAACAGATTTGATTTTCTGTGGTTGCTGGCAATGGAGATCTAGATTCTAGAAGACTAGAAACATTAATGGTGAGTTTAAAATCCAGTTTAGAAGAAATGGTGGAGGGCTCAATGATGAATGCAACCCCTACAGCATTTTAAGTGGTGCTCATTTTTTTGACTCACATCTTAAAAGTTGATCTTTATTCACCATTTCAAAAGTCACGGACCCATATCCCATAGTTTCCAATAATTATAATAAATTATCAAATGCATATCCAACAAACAACAGCACTAACCTCCATAACCTTCTTTATAACTCACTTTGAATGTCTATGCTTCGCCCCTGTTTCAATTCCATTGCCCTGCATTGCTGTTATTGTGTTGACTTACCAACCTCATCCTCTTTTTTAATTGCTGGCTGCCCAAGTTATACAGGTGGACAGCTTCCCTCTGTTAAAAAGATTTCTTGGCACTATTGTAATGGCAAACCTTCCGCTGCCCTTTGACCCAAAGAGTGCAGCCCCCAGAATCACAGTAGCAGAGTGATTCCAGATTGAAGGTAACCATATAGTGTAACCTACGGCTAGAACCTGATCTCCAATTGGCTACAATGTCAATTAGAATGTTGGACATGAATATGCAAATATCTGGTTTTGTATTTTGTATCACAGGAGGAGATTTGATACAGAGATACGGCTGGCCAGGTGTGTGTGTGTGTGTGTGCGTGCGTGCGTGCGTACGTGCGTACGTGCGTGCGTGCGTGCGTGCATGAGTGTGTGCGCGTGTGTGTGTTTGGGAAAATACCTGCATGTAAGGTTCTATCCTACAATTTGGGAAGTCACTGATCCAAACAAATATTTGACAGGTATTTTCCCAAATTTCTGTAGATCAAATAAACCAGATTGCTTAATGTCTTGCGGAAAGATGGTTACACATAACCCCGCTGACCCATATAATGGAAAGTGACATCACCTAAATGCTTAGTCATCACACAAACAGCCTTTCATACTGGTCATGTATTGAACATGGAGCAGCATCTCTGCTGAGTGTGTGTTAAATAATAAATGACTGAATGATTGTTACTGTCATTAATACAAGTTGCTATTGGGGTATAAGTGGGGTCAGACACCAGCTCATTTACCTATCTTATTCTGGTGTGGCTCTATATATTATTAATCTCGTTCGTTGACAAAAATGATGCAAATTGATTGCTTTGTCAAAGGCTGTCTTAATCTTTTCCAATTTTTTCTAACTCACCCTGTGGTGCATTAATCTGGACCTCCACCACAATTAAAATGTCTTCCGAATAAATACAAATATCTCCTCCCAACTTAGTGGCATTTTTGTAGATATACCAGAAATCTCTGTTTTCACTGGCATAGTCCTGGTTTAGAGTTGTGTTTCTGCCTGATATTCCCTTCAGCTGGATGTCACACCAGCCTTACTTTCAACACCAAGAGCTACCAGGCGTGAAATAGATTATTTAATAAAGATTTCCTTACTTTTCACATGTCCTCGTCCAAGAAATGTTCAGGCCCACTTGCAATGTGGTAATAACAGCTGTTGAATGCTTGCTTAAATATGTTTGGGTTTCTTAAAGCCTTACTGCTTTTCCATTCTTCTAAACATCAGGGTTTTATCGCTTAAAGTTCCTAATTCAAAGTGTGCCTCCCTCAGGAACTTTCACTACTGACTGGACTGACTATCTATTCATCGTCTAATGAGTGGAGGTCTTGGCTAGGTGAAGTATAATTAGTTAATTTGCCAGTGTTCAGTGGCTCAGGCGTGTTACTCAACTCTGGGTCTGTTACAAAAGAAATGTAGCTGGTGTTCATCACTCCTATTGACATTGCTTTTGACACGGTAACAACTAGGGATATCATACGAACTGATACTTCGATACCAAATTTAAAAAAATGTGATGGTACTAATTTTCTACAGTACCGAAGGTACCGGCTGCGATTAAAAAATAAGTTATGTAAGCGAACCAAACACCAGCAAAAAGACGTCGCCTTGGTTGTTCTTTCGCAGGGCGGTGTGCATAACAACACAATAGAAATTGTGTCTGTCTGAGGAGACTTTTTATCCCAGTCTGCTATGTTCACACTGGGGCAGTTGTTCATAACCCCGTACCGTTGGCTGTAGTCACTCCACCATGTGCTTCTTCTCCTGCCCAGAGTGAGCTGATGAAGTGACCCATGTCATCAAGAGCAAGCTGGGGAAACACATTCCTAGTACTGGCCCATATGTGGAGGAAAGCAGTGGGTGGTAGTGACGTAAAACACCCTCAAAGAACATACTATTAACCCTTCTGAACGACATTCCATTCTCCCAGACTATTGCCCCCCCATCTCCTCAACACTGGTCGAATGTGTGTATATGTTTGTGTGTTCGTGTATTTAGGTCACACACACACACACACACACACACACATGGATGAATCAGCATAACTGTGTTGTAATCACTTTGACCTGTATATTATGTGCTAAGTTTTCCCCAGACTTCATGTTCACCTGGGAAATTTAACATGATTGGAGAGAGGATGGTTGATTGGAAACTGCTTTCTTTTCCTGACACATTCTATATGATCTGTTCGCATCTTTATTTTGCTGCAACTCAACTATGACTTAGACCTAAAATCCATCCACAATTTTCATTGACTGTCAGTCACAGGCCTTTAATTAGTCTGAGATTTTATTACATGTTTTGATAAAGTTAAGCTATATGATGTCTTCACTTGTATTAGATGTATAGCCTGATCATCATTGACATCCTTTAAAGCCATAGACTAAGCACCACATTAGAACTCCATTGTTCACCTCTTAAGGGATAGTGTGGGTTATTGGCTGGGTGGATGTGGCTCATTTCCTTTCTGAGCCAAACCCCAGCGATTCCCCACGGATCTAATTGACGCAGAGCTTCCAATGTCAGCAGGTTACTTTGTTGTTCTAAGGGTCCATTAGAAGACTGACGCAGCCTGGCACAAAGCTGGTATAGTAAAAGACATGGAACAAATGGCCATTGTATGGTTCAGGCAAAGCATTACGCACTCGACTATCAAGGAAACATCAGTAGCAGGTCGGCATAAAAAATAAAGAAGATATAAAGTATGTTTGAGTGCAACCATGTATGTTTTATTTCACCACACACAATGTGAATTTATCTGTTTACCAAGGAAAATGTCTAGAGTAGAATAACTACTTGGGTCGAATTTTTATCGTTTCGATGAAGATGTATGGTTGAGATTAAAGATGACATCAATATCTTCTTGAATGTAAAAAGGATGATATCTTAATAGAAAGGTAACCATGTTTTTTATACCTTGGGAATAACTATTTATCTTTATTTTGGGTTGATTTTGACAGGGCATACCTTCCTAAAAACCCATAATAACATCCTTTTATTATTTTTTCTGCAACGTATGTCTTCCTTGGTTGCTAATAGAAACAAGCAATAAAACAGAAAAACTGAAACCCCCTCGTAAATGTTTCCCATTCCTCATGTTGAGTCACATGCTTTAGGTTGGTTCATTTGCGGACAGCGTTTATTCTTTTTTTCTCAGTGCTGTCCCTGTCTGCTCTGGGGACACGCGCTGTAACCGCTCCGTGCCGTTGAGGTCAGGTCCAGTCCAGGCCACGTAGTCCCATCAGGGGAGCTCAGAGCCCAGGCTAGGAGTCTAGTCCGTCTGTCGGTCTGCCTGTCCGTCCATTCATCCACTCACCTTGCTCCTTTAATAACGTCTCTACCATATAACCGTATACAGTACTGTGCAAAGGTTTTAGGCAGGTGTGAAGTCTTTAAAGTTAGGAATATATAAATATATATAAAAATATAAATGTTAATTGTTTATTTTTTATCGATTCATAAAATACAAAGTGAGGGCAAAGCAAATCTGTATCAAATCAACATTTGGTGTGACCACCCTTCGCCTTCAAAACAACATCCTGTTCCTAAAACCTTTGCACAGTACTGTATATAAGCAACAAAGCCCTTTCTGACCCCCCCCCCCCCCCCTTATTGACCTTCCTCGCTCTAAGTCGAACTCTCTTAGGTCCAGCTCCTCCGGTTGCAAAAAAAAAAGGTTGATTGATGAGCAGAATGACAGAATGTTTGGCTTACTTCTCACCTGACTGTAATCCCCAGTCTGTTGAAAAGTAGATAACCGCACACAAGACCAACCCCTATTCCCTCATGTGCGCACGTACACTCACAGAAGCATTAGCCTTGTTGAAGGACAACACATAGGCTTTTTATAAAATATTGCAGTAGACACTAGGTGTATTTCTTATGGCTATTTAGTAACAGAGCTAGGGCTATTCACCATAAACGTGCCCTCTGTCTATAAATGGGCAGAGGTGAAGAGAGAGAAGCTGTTTGTTTGAGAAGGAGTTTGAAAGTAAATAGCGGGTGCACACTCAGGTTAATATTCCATTTCACTGTATTTCATTGTCGTTTGCCAGTGTAACGTGTGTAGCATAGCTGTTGATGCGTATGTTGTTCCATCAACAACTCTATTGCTCGTTTACTTCATCACCTAGGAAACATCTGAATTCCCTCTGTTTTGGTTTGTTTTGTTCACCCTGGCCAGTGGAATTCTCAGAAGGGTTTGGATTCACTGTTTGCTGTCCTTACCTAACCCTATTATAGGAAAGCAGACATCTTGTACGCAATTACGTCTCTTGAATCTCTTCTAATGACAATTTTCTCAGAATGACCTTTTGCACCTTTTGATCTTTTGCACCTGAGTTGCCGAGACAACCATAAGTCATGTCACAACTCATGTCTCATGATAGGTAAAGCCACATAATTAGATACTGCTTACTACTTGGAATAGCTAGAAATGTCCTAAGGAATATTATTTATATATTTTCTCATTTTCATCTTAGGTTGTATTATATATTTAGAAAATAAATTGGGGAAAATCTTGTTTTTTTTTACATAATTAACTGAAAGAACAATATTTTGACAAAGTCTCATTTGACATTAAAACAAACAAAAAGTTCAGGTTTCCTCTACTAAGTCAATATTGTCAATATTTAATGAGATAATACCATGTTTTGCATCAATGAATGGTGAGGGTCAAAAAGTCATAATACAAAAAAAAAGGTGTGTATATTCATCTGGTTATTTTTCCTTCTGATATAAAGATAGGAATTACAGTATGTTTGCCTATTCACCCGTAGTACCTCCCTGTGAACAACTCAATACTGTCTCAAAATAGTAATGTCATTAACTTTATTGCCAGCTAATGTTGGTTAGCGACCAAAGTCTTGTCATGAGTTGAGATCAAATGTGCCCTTATATGTAAAAACATGCACGCATGATCAAAGCTATTGAAGGTTCAGTAGGCAGAGGGATATATATTGTTTAATTGTCATGAATGAGTATAAAGGTTTTTGGATGATTGTAGTTTTTGCCTATTGCTGCAACATTGATCGCCAAGTCTTTTTTGTGACCCAAAAACCCTAAGGTTCCACAAGGCTTACAGGTAAAGAGCCAAACCCCCTTTTCACTGAGACAACAGTTTGAAGATCCTTAAGAACCCATGTTAACACAGCACATGTAGTGTATAGTACATAATACAGTTTCTTTGGATGAAATTCGAAGCAGCTGCTTCAGGCTACTTGTACAAACCACCACGTACTTTGGCTCTTGAACACAGCAGCTTCCAACAATGTATCCCAGTAGTCAATCAGCAGGGTCAGCCTGGCCTGGCCTTGATACATCGTATAATGTTTGTGAGGTCAATGGGAACAGATTCATAATTCATTGATTCCCTGTGATTTGAAACTCTGACTCCATTAACATTTTTAAATCCCGCCTCAAACCCCACTTGTTTTCCTTAGCTTACCCCTAGTTTGATCTCTTTGACTTTTTATTTTATGTATGTATGTATATATATATATATATATATATATATATATATGTGTATGTATATATATATGGGTATATATGTAGTATATATTTGATGTTCCCTGCCTCAATACCTTTTGTCTGTCTTATGTTTATTGAATTTCAAATGTTATGTTGTACCATTTTTCATATATATTTGTATATATTGTTTAATAGTCTATGCAATGTACGGTGACCTTGGGTGTCTAGAAAGGTGCCTATAAATTACATTTGTTATTATTATTATTATTATTATTATTATTATTATTATTATTATTATTATAATTCATCAATGTTTAGTCAGCAGTGTCCATAGTGTTAAAATTAAACCAACTTATGAAACTCCCATTCTTCCTTTTCTTTGAGACAATTAGAATTGCGCTTTTTGAATGCTTGTTTCAGGCCAAATTAGTTTTAACTTAATACCGCTTTACAAACACTTCCCAACACTTATGCATGTCGTCTTGAAATTATGATTCAGTGATTGTGATATATTCCACAGAGCAGAGCAGAAATAAATTGAGCAGTGGAAAAAAAAAACTGCTCGCCAGTTGGTGGATGTTAATAGGTTCAGTACAGTAATCCTCCATGGATACGGAGTGTCATAAAACTCTCTGCCATCTCACTACCTCTCTGTAACAATAAATAACTGTAGAGCCCTAATAATAAATAATTGTTGAGCACCAAACAAAAGAACATAAAGGCACCTTTTTTATGTAGAGACAGCAGTTTATAGTATTGGGAGGCAACATAAAAACCTCAAACACCTTGCTGATCAACTGTTCTGCATTACGAAGGTCACAGTGTGTAGACCTGTGATGTCAAATACAGACTGTTCTTCTGATTAGTGATTTGTTCTTTTTATTGGTTATCTGTGAATTTCTGCTCAGAGAAACATCTATTTAGACCAATTGAGAGATTAATTAGAAACCGCAATGGCCTGTCATATTGGGGTTGGCTGGAGACAGTCCATACAAAATGGAGGACTAAAGGCTAAAGAGCCTGAAGCCTGAACATTTCATTTTTATTACATCATTTTATTTTCATTATCCTGCATGCAATGCTTTTACAAATAGTATGCATCCTTACCTGGAGGACATATTCCCTCCATTTCAAAGAGTTGTAGGAAGACAAATAGAGGGAATATATTTTCATTTCTTAACTAATGATGTGAGCCTTGGATGGCCCATGGTAGTGTGAAGAGCACCACTTACAGTTTAACCCATAGCCTCTCTAGCTGAGCAGTCATTGTTTTATATTAAAGCAAAGCAATTAAAGGTGACTGTTACGAATCTTAATTATACATTAAGTGTTTTTAAAGTTGCCACGCATTATGTTCTGTAATCAGACCCTCAAAGTTCTTGCCAACATAAAGTCCGAAGTCAAATTATTGCCTTGTTACAAAATATAGTTTCTCCTTCCATTTGCTGATTCATGAAAGTTCATGCACATGGGTAGGGCACTGTATGTGTAGCATCTCTCAACATTGAAATATGTATGGTTAAAGTTTGATTACAAACATCATTCCTTTAATTCAAGTATTTGGTTTGGATCAACAATTTGTTTAATTCCAAAGTGATTAAAAGTAGTGTATACATTATAAACCATATATCATCAATTGTCTTTAACCATTTCAATACCAAGACGTTTTGGTGGATTTTTCTGTCCCAATATCTCGCTCCATGAAGGGACCTAAAATGGTACTTGGACAGCTCTGATGGCAGGAGTGCAAACATGACCTGGTAAAAAGGCAATGCGTGAAACAATGAGTTAGACATAACAGACTGCTGTTTATTCTGTGATATTTTCCTTTGATACATTTTTTATTGATCTCATTAGCATGAAACTTTGGTCTGCTAATCAAGCTGTGAAAAGAGAAAGAAATGCAAGCTGTTATTATTTTAACAAGGCAGGCTATCTTTCACGGATCAAACTTAAACAGAACATACATCATTCAGTGGATTAAAGCAGGGTGCACTGACATGTGTACTGTAAACGTAAGGCTTGGCCTTGGGTCCATAAATATAAGGTTCTAATGACGCATCTGTCAACGATAAACATACATCACTCGGGTTACCAAATGCTGTGCAGACATGAGTAGTCTGCCATCTTGAAGTGGCATGTTGGTTTAAAACGGAGACGTGATATTTGTGACACACTGAAGGGATGAGTCTGGCTTTGACCCTTCAGTATACCTAGAATGTCTCTTTGAAGATATGTGGACATTTAAACAACTTCACTTCTAAAGCCAGTGGCCTAAAAATACCCTAGCGTTGTCAAAGAGCTGGCCACCAAGGGGTCACAACAATATTCAACCAGGGATTAGCACATGCAGTTCATTCATACATTAACACATATGAATGGTCTTTTATTTCTTTTAAAATGCATGTAATTACTATCATTATCAGAATTTCCAATAATATCAGGAAAATCTTTTATTAAAACAGAAGAAAACATTTAGTAATTTAAAGGGGTCAGTCTGTAAACTTGTTGGCAGCCTAGATCCTAACAAGATCATTAACGGTAGTGTACAGTCCTTATTTAGCAACCAACTAGATAACCTTTAGATTTAGAATTCAGCAATCGAGTTTTACTTGATCAAATAATAATCTGTCCAGCGCTTACATTCTTCCTTCTCTTCTGGTCAGGATCCTCCACATCTTTACTTGTTGTTCCAGATTGTTATGGCAAGGCAATGCAATCAACATCTTGGCACATGCCCAGATTCTGCCAAAGCCAGAGTGCTGTGTGTGTGTGTGTGTGTACTGAACAGTTTCCAAGAAACATAACTGACTCTGTTGACCTTGCCCTTATTATTTTTGTTATTAAAGATGCGTTCCTTGTGAAATGTGCAATTAATTAATGTTATTATGCTGAACACTTCATGTCTGTCATGCCTTTTCAGCACTAAGAATTTGGAAAATTCCTGTGAATGCTGTGATGGAGAGAGGAACAGATTTTAGGTTAGAATGTGTATTTTTCTACTTGTGAATATACATATAAACGTTTGCTAGCAAGCAGTGATAGCATAAAATACGGGAAGAGTAAAGTCTACTGTATCTAAATGTCACTTCCTTGGAGAGTGGAGAGTCCTCTGGAATTCGCATCCAACGTTTGGACGATTTTTTTGCTGAGGTATTCACTTTCTACATACAATCAAAGAAAATACCTGGGATAATCATTTTGTGTTGCTTATGTCCACACATTAGCAACAGGCCTCGTCAAACGAAGGAACAAACTACTCTACTGGGTATTCCCTGTGCTCCCTGCTTGGTCATCACATTCTTTCTGCAATCACAGTTGAACGGTGGGGGATTTCTTGTTAATAATGCTTCTCCTGAATAATCCTGCAGGGTCTGGTGTTTGTGAACCATGTCATGAGTCTGGTCGGATCTGTCCTGGCATTGGTACGGGGAAGGTAAAAAAGCAATGTGAAACACAGATACTGTAGTATAGGATAAGGCAGTCACTGTTACTGTAAATGGATTTTATTTTCTGCTGAGGGTTGCAGTCCTGCCACGGTTCTCTTGGAGCAGAAAGTCAAGCAGGTGAGGCTATGCTTTAGCAGTGGCACTCAGATACTCAAATTAGCAGTCCCACCTATACCGTTGGTATGTTTGAGCTACTTTGTTAAACAAAGTGCAAATGAGTATATTACTGTAGGTTCTGTGGGACAGACGGTTTACCTGCTTGCGGTATATTCGGACAATTTCTCCACAACAAAGTCACCAAGGAGGCACCCATGTTTAAATTGGCCCTTTGTTGACAGTTCTCAGAGTTTCTGGCAAGGTCCATGGCCCTCATACCAAACGTTTCAAGGTCAGTGAAAAAAAATTCCACGGCGTTCAAACGGCACGACAAATTCAATATGTTCATTTAGTTTGTTCTCCTACAGAGAACCTTCTAGTTATTTCTTCTAGTTATTCATTCTAGTTATTCATCCTGCCTTTTGTGCTGAGGCCCTTCTCTCCCTCGTAATTCAGATTGACCATGGGCCATTGGGCTGTCATGGAGCTGGACAAAAAAAAAAGAAAAGTGGATCCTCCTGAGATAGGACAGAGCAACCTTTACATGTTTACATTGCCATTCCAGAACCATTTCTCTAGTTGTGGGACTGCTTATCGTGTGTAAGTTCAACTCAAAAGACAGCTTGTCCACACTGAATGAATGGGCCTGTAGAACACAACGAATGCTAAACTCTTGTGTTGTTGTATTTCTGTTGAACTTGAAAGGGGTAGCATCCTATTTTCAGATCCGTTCCAACCTGGTCTCAACACCGTACCTGCATGTGATACATTTCAATGATTCATATATATATGTGTATGCATGTGTCCATGATTGCCATATGAATATGTTGTTGTTTTACACATTCTTATTCCATCATGCAAAACTGAAATTTCATGATACAAACTGTACTTTGTGGAATAAGACGGATTGTTCCCGACTGCCAGAAGTCAGATTCTTTGTACAAAAGGTCAGATATGATTGGTTGTAGAGGGTCATGGGAGAGGAAGTTCTGTCAAAGCGAACGGTGGGCTCAGTATTTACCTTAGGATATCCGTGCGTGGGGCTTTGGTGCAGCAGACCACACGGTTAAAAGGAACGTGCCACACACACACCCCAGGTGTACTGACCTCTGCTGACCTCCAGGACAGGACTGAAGATGTATTGGGATAATATTCACACACACACGCACTGTCCACACAGAAACACAAACACAGACACGCATATACTGTCCAAACAGAAACACACACACACACACACACACACACACACACACATACACACAAAAGCCCCATACCTCCTTGTTTAAATATTTTAAACAAACATTAGATTTTGAGGATATGATGTTAGATAGTAAGATAATATTTTCTGACAAGGATATTATCATGCTTGGCTTTCCTTCCATCGCTTTTTCTTTTGAACCAACAATTCTGATCAGTAGAATGGTAGAATGGACAATCTGGACAAGCACTTCATCAAAACTCAACCCCCCCCCCCCCCCTCCCCCCTCGTAGGAAATTAACAAATAATCACTTGATCCCATCACGTCGCCATGGAGACGACTGAGGTATCCCTTGCATGGCAACAGCTTGTCTATCAAGCACATAAAAAAACCCATTAACCGAATAAAGTCAGTTTGCTGTGCTTAGCTTGGCATCAAGTGGCCAATTGAGCGGGAATTTACAATGCCATCGGTTCGCTCCAAGCGAGACATTGGGTATCGCCTCCCTCGCCTTGACTATGTTTACGTAGGCCTAGTTTAAATATTGGAGGAGCACATGTGGGGCAAACCAATGGCACAGGGATTCATCAGAAAGGTGTGCATGGCAAAACCACAGGGGGGGCATTTTAATAGTGGTGTCAACGGCACGAGATCATGGCCCATTTACTTACTAGGCAAACAATAAAAGAGTGAAAGGTGGAGACGGCTGCTTTCTGGAAAAGCCCTGTCGGCTTCTCAGAACACTTTCGATTGAGCCAACAGGCTGTGGAAATGGTCCTTCTCTGAAACGCTGGCAGGAATCCAGAGAGAGAGAGGAGTGGAGTGGGTGCTGCAATGGTGTGTGTGGGTGGGGGGGGGGGGGGGGGGCAGCATTCTCTGAGACGCTGGCAGGAATCCACGGAGAGAGGAGTGGAGTGGGTGCTCTGCAGGTGTGTGTGTGTGGGGGGGGGGGGGGGGGGGGGGGGGGTACAGCGTGTGTTCGGATCTGACACTGACAGAAGGGGTTTGACGTCACAAGCTACCGTTTTCCTACGCAATGCTGGGCACTTTCCAGAAGAGGCAATATTATCGTGTCGATTCTGCATGTTAAATTGCCTCTAACTACTGTCCGGTTTATGCCGCTTTGTTTTGATAATATTTTGGAGCCAATGTTATTGGGAATTGCGCCATGACGCTCGCAATATTTAGGACAACTTAGAGAGTGTGTTCATTAGGAAGAATGAACATGGCAACTGCTGGTTTTGTGGACTTAATGGACGATGTTCAATCATATGAACCTCAAAGAGGCTGTGAGTCAGATAACAAATTGTTGTGCACATTACTCTTCTTCCCTGACAGTTTATTATGTGTTCTAGCTGAGTAGAGCTCCACACATCTACACAGTCTGGCACCCCGGGTAACTAATTTACTGCCGTCTCAAGAATGGAAAGGATCCCTGCACACCCACTACACATGAGTGATTGTGCAGGTACAGCCTTGGTGCTGGTTAAGAGCCTTGGAACAATAGGGTTGGCTTTAAAATGAGCTAATCCAAGAAGTAGGTATACTAGATCAATCTCAATGTTGTGCAGCTCTCATCTTCTCTTGTGTTGTTTGTGTGTGTCAGGCAAAGCACTGTATCGTCTTTTTAATAGCTAATTACCCCTCTTCAGATGAATAAGGTGTTGATATGGCCTATGGGCACCTCATAATTCAAAGGGCCTGCTTTTGAGGGGGAACTTTACTTATCCTAGCTGTGCTACTTCATCGCTGACTCATTCCCTCCAAAAATACACCTCCATCTATCTCCCACTTTGTCTCTCTCTCTCTCTCTCTCCCCCCCCTCTCTCCATCTCTCTCTCTTTCTCTCTCTCTCTCTCTCTCTCTCTCCCACTCTCTCTCTCTCTCTCTCTCTCTCTCTCTCTCTCTCCGACTGTCTTCTGTGCTCCGCTGAAGGCGAGGGGACAGCTGTGAGGGACGACAGTGGAAGTTTCCATGCTCCCCGCCCACACAGCCACGGAGTGGGAGCAGAGCCACCTGAGGCCGGCCGGCTCCCCCAGTAGCTGCTGCTGGCCGCCCGCTGCTGCTCTCCTGCTGCGTGGGCCTCTGTTTACCGTTACCTCTTTGTGGACGGCCGTGACACCCTCAGCTCACACACAACATCGTCCCACCCCCCCCACCCCCCTCCCCCACCGCCGACCCTCACCGGGCCCGCCTCACCCATCCCTCTCCCAGGTCTCCCTCTGTTTTCATAACGTTGCCATCCCAAACAGCGCTTCCAGCACCTCTGGTCAAAGGGCTGCCTTTATTCCCGGTTTTATTTTGCTCCTGTTCCCACTGCAGCCAACATAGCCTTCTAAGATCAATCCTTTTCAGCCTTCCATCCTGGGTCGCCCCCATAACCTATAGAATACCTTCAGACAGCTTTCATCCCTTGCTTTTTTCTCACTTACTCTTTGACACACTCTTACCCTCTCTCTCTCTCTCTCTCTCTCTCTCTCTCTCTCTCTCTTTGCACATACTCTCTCTCACTCTTTCTCTGTGCACACACACACACACACACACGCACACACACACATAAATCTGTCTGCCACTCACATAGTCATACCCCACCCACTCCTTTTGTCACTCTTAGCCACACTCCACAATGTAGCTGTTCCTTTGGAAAGAGAGTGAAGTGAAAGAATGGCTGTCTTCAGATGAGCGTGTGTGTGTGTGTGTGTGTGTGTGTGTGTGTGTGTGTGTGTGTGTGTGTGTGTGTATGTGTGTGTGTGTGTGTGTGTGTGTGTGTGTATGCATGTGTGTGTATGTGTATGTGTGTGTGTGTATGCGTGTGTGTGTGTGTGTGTGTATGTGTATGCATGTGTGTGTATGTGTATACATGTGTGTGTATGTGTATGCATGTGTGTATGTGTATGTGTATGCATGTGTGTGTATGCGTGTGTGTGTGTGTGTGTGTGTGTGTGTGTGTGTGTGTGTGTGTGTGTGTGTGTGTGTGTGTGTGTGTGTGTGTGTGTGTGTGTGTGTGTGTGTGTGTGTGTGTGTGTGTGTGTGTGTGTGTGTGTGTGTGTGTAAAATGGGGAGATACCTTCAGACACAGTTGGTTTTGTTTATTTGGATGGCAGCTCAAAGGTTACATGCAGCTCAGCATTAGCGGTCTGACTAGACGCCAGTACCGTCTCAAACCTGCAATAGAGAAGTTTTAGACTTCTAAATGGAAGTACAAATAATCTACCGGTTGCTCTGCATTGTGCAGCTAAGATGTTCTCTATGACCTAGCTTTGCCGTGCTCTTTCAGCCATGATGCCACATCACCAACAATATCAGCACTAACTTTGTGCTTTCTGTGGAGGTATATCGCTCATCCTCAAGTCTGCCTACATGCTGACCCATAGCTGACCCGCACCTCAGGATTAAATAAAAGCTACTTCAATTCTGGAGCATGTCTGTATGGATGTTGGATATTTTTCAGGTTCTAGAGAGTTGGCACTGAATATGCAGCAAAAAACATTCTAGGTGTTTGCTTAGCTTTGCACAGCGCAGACGTTACACCTGTTGACAGAAAATTACCTGCAGGGATGTTTTAGTAGACTCCCGAGTTGTCATCTACTGAGCTCGCTCTCTCCACCCAAGTTGTTGAATACCCCATGACTCGAGCCTCAGTGTCTCCGGAGGTGATGGAAAATCCCCATGCCGTTCCACTTTTGGATGATGAGGGGAGCTCTGTCCCCATTATTGCAAACCACCTGTTGGATTTCAAACAACTGGACAGCTAAATGTCAAATCCTCTCTATTTGACTATATGTCACCGTGTTCTGGATTCAACGAGAGATTTGTTTTGCCAGCTGCCTGGCGTCCCTGTTGGCCGATTGCTAAGCCAGGACATAGGGCCGTCCATCATGGCCAGCTATCCTGAGGATTGCACCACTGGGAGTGCATCCATGCATTATCATAGAGAAATACTATGTGTTTTGAATGAGAACACTGCCCCCCAGTGGAGAGAAAGAGTAAAGGGATATCTAACTCCACACAAGACTTCAGGAGCTCTTTCGGAGGCTCAGCCAAGGACAATGTTGCTCCAGTGATGGGAAATTTAATATTTTTAATTTCTCTTGAAATGTGATTCTGTGAAAAGTACATGATATAAATATTGCTTTTGTAATGTTTTTCATTTACGATTATTAGGACAAGTTGTTATCTGAGAGCAGTGCTTGAAGACTTTGATCATGTTTTCCTTGGTGTGTGTTTCAATTTTTGTTTCAATGTAAGGTCTCACAGTGTCTCCTCATGCCAAGGACTGTCAGAGAATGTGCTGTTTAATATTTTTTTACTGTATGAAAACTTTCTCACCCACTCAACAGATTTGTTTGGAGGTAATGAGATTTACAACGTCATCTATATGCAGTGACACCTTCGAAAGCGTTCTATCTGATGAGTCATCAGCTGCTAGAGCAAGGCTTGGCAACATGCACAGCGATGAAGATTGCAAAGGCAAACAGGTGTGGTGCCTCTTTTGAGATGTGCATCGGCCAGATCTGGGAGCAATGAAAAACTGAGTCATGAACTTCAAATGTGTCTTGGCTTTGAGTGAGTTTGAGTCCAGGTGAGATTCACATTCCAGATCCAAAGCCCTTAGTCCAATTTTCAGCTGTGGTGGCAAGTTTTGGCTGAATAGACTCAATCTTGTGGCTGTGACTCACTACACAGAAAGAAACGGAATCATTATTTTTTAATCCTTTAATGGGACTTTTTTGTTGCATGTTTATGATAAGAAAAAGCTTTGCAATAGTGTTTTGGGCTGTTGAAGTTGAACACAATTATTGTGCTGATTACTCTGTCAGCAGCCTGAAGAGAGTTTTGACACAACAATAAAACATAGGAAAATGTCAGTACTGTCACGTGGAACGTACCATGGATCCTAGTAGGTTAATTCAGAACATATATGTTCATATTAATCAAGTCAATTTGAACATGAATTAATGGACGACAGATGTGTACTGTCGATGTTGACAAAAGAGTAGCATCTAGGGGGTTGCGTTCAGATGCAGTGGACTTTTGAATTGCTTGATCTTGAAGCATAGCACTAGTATACATCAAGCTTGGTGCTGGCATCCAACATTTGCAAACGATGTTTGCATTCATTTAATTTGTAATATGCAAAACAAAATGTAAGACTACGGGACACTTTGGGATACCATAACCAAGCACATACTGTACAAAGTAATTCAGCAAAAAAGCATCTTATATGCAAATATAAATAAACACCTGACTGGACAAAATGCAGCCGGCCAGATAACCTGTAATATATCAGATAGTTGGCCTTTTATATAATGCTTTTTAATTCATGAATGAGGATGGCTAAAAGTGCTTTTTGTGCTGTCAGCATCACGTAGACTACATTTGTGCGTGGTCAGTTATATACTGTATTGTTCTACGACTAAGTCAACGTGACCCATGCCATTGTGCCACACAGCAACAGGCAGAGGCAACCGAAGAGACTGTATTGTATGAAATAAGCGAGATATTCTGCTCCGAACCGTGTTTCTTTATTTCTCTGCTCCTCCTCTTTGCCAACAGGAGGCGCTAGTGCAGCCGCGTGGCTGTGTCTCAATAGGTGAAGGTCAGCCTCCTCCTCAGGTAGAGGAAGGCCAGGTACGTGGCTCCTCCCAGGATGCCAATGAGCAGCGAGGCGCCGATGACGGACGGTGCCTTCTGCCTGGCCAGGCGGAACGCCACGGGGAGCACGGCGGAGATCAGGATGTTGTTGACGTGCCCCAGGACCCTGCGGAAGGCCGGCCTCTCCAGGACGCGCTCGTAGTAGGTCTCCACGTTGAAGCGTCTGCCGTTGCCCCAGTAGCGACGGGAGAGGCCCAGGAACTTGAGGCGGTGCAGAGTGACGGCCAAGGAGACGTCGGCCATGCTGAAGAAGTCCCCGCAAAGCCAGGCCTGACTGCCCTCCTCTGCCACGACCATCGGCGACAGGGGTCCACCAGGGAGGGAAACATTGAGCATGAGAGTCCAGAGTAAGTCATTCATAGATAATAGCTTCACACTGCAACAATCAACCAAACAACCTTTGTTTCTACAAACAAACAAACAAACAAACAAACAAATAAATAAATAAATAAATAAATAAAACAAACACTGACAGTAGCATGTTACAGCGATGTGCCTCATACTGAGCTGGTATTAACAGAAGAAATATATTTGCCATGTCCTTCTCGTCCATCTAGGCTGTTACCTGGAGTCTCTTCCACCCTCCTCTGGAGTTCCGTCTCCACCTGATCCATCACGTTTTCCAACTCTTCCAACAGCTTCTTCAAGTACTTCATGTTGTCATGGTCAAACAGCTTGTGCTGCAGCAGGACGTTAAACACGCCATGCAACGCAATCATAACAGGCACTTTAAGCCACCGCTTATGGAGACAGTTACAAAACCATTGAGTGCAGCTCAAGAGATTAGATGCGTTGTAATGAACTCAAACACGAGAATGCGTTTTTATTGAAAGCGGATCAATAATGAGAAACTACGTATTAGTCAATTCACATTTACTGCGCGTAGGTATATTGGAGAGCTAATGCTCCATAGATATTCATAGTAAACAGTAAACTGTTTTGCCTAGCCAGCTACTTTCGTGAATAATCTAAAGTAAACACTTCACACCCCATTGCTTTGAAGGATGACTTACTTTTAAGCGCCTCTGTTTTGCTATGTAAGCATCTTTAAGCTCCGGGTTCTCCTCCGCCAGTTTCTTCAGTTCTGACTCTGTATTTCCTATTTGTGCTGTCACACACAAACAGAACTCAAGATTAGAGGCAAATATAGTCATGCAGAATGTATGCTATTACTAACTCTATAATGCTATGGTTATTAGTCAAAATTGTCCAACCCCGGCCCTGTGTCCGCTGGGATAGGCTCCAGCCTGTACCCTGTACAGGATAAGCGGTATGTGTAATGGGTTATTAGTCTTTAAGCATGTTATTTTAGAATGCATAACTATTTGTGTCAAAGTGCTATGTCCGCGGGTAAAAATGTTGGTATGCAAGAGTGTTTGTGTTAGTGTGTCTTACTACGTATCCGTGAAGAAGCATATGCAGGAATGTGGGAGTCCACAGTGATCTCGGGATGAAGGATGCATCCATGTGTGTAGGCGTCCATCTGCAGGGAGTCCAGCAGTTCCCGGTAGTGCTGCACTCTGGGATAGTACATACTGCCCTCCTCGGGGATCAGCTTGGGTATGCCCTCTGGAAGAAACCCCCAGGTCAGGGAGATAAGATACTTTACACCCAAGCCTCTAACCTGTTGACCATTAATGGATAAGATAGACTGGCTGCTTGAAAGCTTGTATGGTCGTTTTACCACAGGCCATGATGCACAACATTGTGTTTCAGTGGCGAAGAGCATTTTGTCTAACATAATCAGTCAAAACATGTGATATACAGTACTGTGCAAACGTTTAAGCTGGTGTGAAGTCTTTAAGGTTAGAAAAAATATCAAAAAATATAACTGTGAATTATTATTTTTTTTTTTTTTATCAAATCATAAAATACAAAGTGAGAGAAAAGCAAATCGGTTTCAAATCAACATTTGGTGTGACCACCCTTTGCCTTCAAAACAGCATCCCCTGCCTACAACTTATGCACGGCGCTGTATTCTGACCCATATCTCGATTATCAGTGCCAACTGGAAGGTCAAATCCAGCTCATTGTCAAATGGTTGAAATATTGATTGAAACGTATGAGCTCCTTGTCTCATCCTTACCAGATTACCTTTCTCTTCTCTTTTTTGACGCAGCCTCTTTCAACGTAAAATGGATCAATATAACCAAAACAAAGAAGGACAAATAAACAATAAACAAATGAAAAAATGTACACATAACACAACGAAAATATGAAATGGACTACTTCGAAAGCAATAAGACACTACGATGAGATTGGTAATTATTATTGTGTGTGCAGGTCCTTCAAAGTGGCCTGTCATACTGAGCAATGACCATAGCGCTTGTATGTCTCACCCTCAAAATGATCTATTTCTGTCCAGTCCGTCTACATTAAACATTTGACAAATATTCACCGTCTTTGAAGTTCTGCTCCAGGTAGTCCATGATCTGCGTTGGGTCACAGATGACGTTGTCACCATGGGCCAGGACAGGGACTTCTCCTGTGGGGTTCAGACGCATAAACCAGGGCTCGTTGTGCTCACTCAGAGGCAGACTCACATCATACTCCTCACACTGCAGACCTTTCTCAGCTATGGCCAGACGAACCTGCAATACAGCGGAAAAAATGACAATTATTTCATGAGTACGTTTGGCAGTTATATGATTTATTGGGCCTGGCATATGTCTTAATTATTCACTGATTGACAGACAGACAGGAAGGAAGGACTGCAAGAAATGTTAAAGCAGCTGGCCTGTCTATTCTTTTTGGAAGCATTGGCCTCTCTGAGCTATTTCTGCTTAGCCTATTTGTCATATAACATCACAATCAAGATTTACAATGAACATTGTAGACAAAGTGCTACTCAAATAGTCATCCTTAAGGTAGGCTTCAGTAAAAGTAACCGCTGAAATTTGAAGGTAGTCTCTGTAGTTCCTCGTCACATTGCAATGGTAATGGGCAACTCTTCTAACTTGCACTTGCATAACTGGCTCATTCAGGAGACATCTAGATTATTATTGTGGAAAATGCGGTACTAAAGATCAAGAAAATAAAATGTCCATCTGTTTTTACAGAGATTTCAATTCATGCTATTGTTTAACTTCAGTTTGTGTAAACAAACAACCTCAAGTATGCCTACTTTCTTTACAAGACTGTTCATTTAGTTAGTAGCCAGAAAGGGACAGGAGATGGCCAATCAGCAGTAAATTTATGAATCTAGCGTAAAGTGGGCTACATTATCCCCTCTATAGCTACATTTAGCAGCAGTTACCCTTGAGCTGTCCACTATTTTGGTGCTGAAATTATGTGATACCCACCTTTTGCGAGCTGAAAGACTGCGTCCAATGATACAGCGTTAATTTAGGCTGCTTTGGTTTTACGCTTTCTAATAACGGTGTAATTTCGTCCGATAACTGTTTCTCATTCTGAGATTCAAGTGTTTTTTCGGTCGCCATCTTCTCTGTCAGTCCCGACTCCTGAGTTTGTGGCGGATGGGAACACCATCCTGTCGCGTCATCAGCATCCGACCTCATTCTAGACGTTAGCAGTGAGTCTACACGTTTTGCTTCATTGTAATATTATTTAAGCAGCAGCAATTCTTGAATCAATAGACATTTTTAATACAAATTAGTGTAATTTTATTATTTATTGAAATGTATGTCATCTTGCTCTAGAGGATTATGTTTATGTTGATTTTTTGATTTGCTATGGCCAATAGTGATCAGCAGAGGTCACTGTTATCCATTACCTTTAATATTTATGCAAACAATATTGTAATATACATATAAACCTGTTCTTTGTAGAAACAACACTGACAAAGTAGTAAACACCCAAATGGAATAGCAGCATTAAGACTACGCTGGGCTGTGCATGAAAAGTCTGTATCCTTTTAATGATTTCTAGCAGTTATAGGACAAATGTTGTTATTGTAGGCCTCAGTAAAAACTGCAGTATGTATTATTCCCACAGCAGATGATGTGGTCGTTTAAAGACCTATAATTGAATTGAAACTAAAATGTCCTATTTTTAAGAAGTAGTCAGTCATTGGACAAAATTAGACCTGCCACCTAGGCAAAGAGGCGCGTTTTTCAAAAGCCCTGACGGTGGCAAGTAGCAAGCCTGTGGCTATCATTGCACTGCCATCGCAAGAATGATTTACTGGCAAACAGCAGCACATTATTCAAAGAGCTTGAGCGCATACATGTTCTCATTAGCTGAAGTGGAAGCAAGTGGGAGGTACCACTGTCATGACGTTGCAATTGGCAGTGTCTTTCTTCACCGGCGGCTCGATGCTTCTCTCTCTCCCTCTGTGATCAGTGGGTGAGAGGGGGGAGACCGATAACATAACGGGCGGGTAGAGCGTGCGCCTCGGGTAAACGTCCATCCATTCATTCATCTTACACTAACAATTACTCATGCTTTCGTATCATAACAGTCGCTGAAAGTATACAATGCTGATTATCGACGTCACTGTTATTTTCCCTTCACTTCTGTAAACAGAGTCATCATCTTGTTGGCTCGTCCTTTCTTCGATCCTGGATCCCGCAGGGGGAATACGAGACAATTGAGTCTAAACCGCATTCGTCTTTATTTATAGCCTATTCTGAATGACGGGCGGAAGGTTTGACTTCGACGATGGTGGCACTTACTGCGGGGGGTGGGAGGATGGCAAAGCCCACGGACACGGCATCTGCACCGGACCCAAGGGCCAGGGCGAATACGCTGGATCCTGGTCCCATGGCTTCGAGATAGTGGGGGTCTACACCTGGCCCAGTGGGAATACCTATCAGGGCTACTGGTCGCAGGGAAAGAGGCATGGGCTCGGCGTGGAGAATAAAGGAAAGTGGACCTACCGGGGAGAGTGGAGTCACGGTTTTAAGGGTCGCTATGGGGTCCGTCAGAGCCATAATACACCTGCCAGATACGACGGGACCTGGAGTAACGGGCTACAGGATGGGTATGGAATCGAAACATATGGAGATGGTGGTAAGTTTGCCGATGACTGGGATGTTGTTTCCAATGCGTGTCGCTTTAAATGCCTACCTAGTGGACGTGGATGATAATATGTGATGCGTTTGCGTGCTAAGATGCACCAACTGAGAGGGAGTGGTGATAATGGAGATGCATCAATGCATAATCTATGATGAATCTCTTAGATATAAACTGGGCCGATTTGATATGGCGCAGTGCGCAGCATGGTGATGTCCGCATTATCATTTTCCTTCCAAATCCACGTACAGGTTGTTGTGTTGGCACACATGACATTTTCGAGGAGGAGTCATATTATTTAATTCCGTGACAAGCCCCCTTCCGAAAGCAATAATTGTGCTGAAGAACCGCGCGAATAAAATGCGGCGCTTGGACGTGTCACTTGAGGGCAAAGTGCGCGCAGACACTTCGACCTAATTATAGAACAACTATCACCTAACCCTGTGCCATTTTCAGATTTGAACTTACCAGTGTAACCTTAATAGGCTAACTAGTCCAATCTATTGACCACCACTAACTAGATAATGTCTCAGTTTACCCACATAGGCTAAATGGGCCTATGCTGAGGCAAGTACTCCAAGACAATCAGCTGTGATCTGTTGACACCCGGGTGCTGAAAGTGAGAGCAGATTAGGTTGAGGCTTCTGTGACCTTCCATCGGTGTAATCAGGGAAGTGTTTACAAATCTAGCCTGTGTGGCAGAGTTCCTGATTGCACTGAACCTTTTAGCAGTTCTCTTGATCAGGGCTACAGCCATTCATTGAGACATATGCTACATTGGCTAACACGGGTAGTAATGTGATGATGATGCCTGTCTTATATTCTGCAGCAGCAACAATGTTCATAAGGACTTTGATTGTCTATGAACAAGTAATATTTTAACAGGGTAAACATACATATTTTGATTAATTAATATATGAACATAATGATACAAATATACAAAACATACATGTATATGCCTGAAAAACTGTATTTTAAAAATATCTTTGACTACTGCCTGTATGTTTGCAATACAGTACCATGGTTTTTATGGTCATATCGCTAGTGCCAATTGTAATATTCAGCTTGTCCTTACCAAATGAGATTGCTAGAATATTCTTCTCATTATGTGACTAAGATGTTCGAAGTGCTGTTGAATGTGTCCACTGTCAATGGGAGGCGAGAGTCGCCTGAAATAGGTTGCTCACTGAATGACTCACATTTATCTTCAGTGATCTTAACATTCCCACCCTAATCAAATCTAAGGGATTGAGTTAGTTTTAATCGCAGTCCAACTGCTGAGGAGATAAAGGGATAACATTCTCTTAACTTGTAGCTGGAGGAACACTGGTTCTAGGGTGCTGCGTCTGACACGTTTAGCGCTATCACAGCCTATTCGCTTTGCTTATTTGTAAAAGCAAGACTAATCCTTTTTGATAAAAAGGTCTATCATGTCAAATGATAGCATCAGACCGAAATCAAGAGCCAGCCCCAAAATTACATAATAAGGCCATTGACTGTTTTGAAAGAGTTGACTATATGTCCTTGTCATGCGTTTCTAAACCTCTTCAGAATACATTTAGTCTTCCTCCTAGCTTCATCCTATTTAAAAAATATATTTTAGCTTAAAATTTATGATAGCTGATATTAACAATTTGTGTTTTTGTGTCTTAATGAATGTACTATGTAAATATTTTTAAGATGCGTTAGAAAAAATCTCCTTCAAAGTCATTTGAATGCCATGTTCCACGTTGTAGTTGTGGTTCTACCTTTTTTATCCCAGATATGCAGCACATTGAGGTCATAGGTACTGGGCCCCTCTGTCTGCATGCCCGTTACCAAATCTTGATTTAGAAAAGGGCCCCAGGTGGGCTTCCCTTCTGGTTTGTTCAAGGCCCCTTATCCTCAGGAAACCATCACAGTGCTGCAAGAGGCAGTGCGATACTGTCTTCTGTTGCCTGTTGACTGTTGTAACACTGTGGACTATGTGGCCCTGTATTACATGTGACTCATGCACACCGTTCCTGCTGTCTCCTCCTTTAAGGTACATACCAGGGCCAGTGGATGGGCGGGATGCGTCACGGCTACGGAGTGCGGCAGAGCGTGCCGTACGGCATGGCCACGGTGATCCGCTCCCCGCTGCGCACCTCCCTGGCCTCGCTGCGCTCCGAGCAGAGCAACGGCGCCGTGCTGCCGGACGCCTCGGCCGACACGCCCACGGGCGGCCGCGGAGGCTTCGTCCTCAACTTCCACTCGGACAGCGAGGTGGTCGCCAAGAAGAAGGGCCTCTTCCGCCGCGGCTCGCTCTTCGGCAGCCTGCGGCAGCTGCGCAAGTCGGACTCGCGGACGTCCATCTCCAGCAAGCGCAGCTCGGCCCGCAGCGACGCCGCCATGAGCCGCATCAGCTCCAGCGACGCCAACTCCACCGTCTCGCTGGGCGACGGCGAGCTGCCGGACGAGGACCTGCTGCTGGAGGACCACGTGGACGCCACCACCACTGAGACCTACATGGGGGAGTGGAAGAATGACAAGCGCAACGGTTTCGGCGTCAGCGAGCGCTCCAACGGGATGAAATACGAGGGGGAGTGGCTGAACAACAAGCGCCACGGCTACGGCTGCACCCTTTTCCCGGACGGCACCAAGGAGGAAGGGAAGTACAAAAACAACCTCCTGGTGCGTGGAATACGGAAGCAGTTGATTCCTCTGAAGAACCCCAAAACCAAAGAGAAGGTGGACCGGGCCGTTGAGGCGGCGCAAAGGGCTGCTGCCGTCGCCAGGACTAAAGTAGAAATAGCTGCTTCAAGGTAGTTGGTTGTGTGTGTTAGTGTGTGTTTGTGCGTGTGTGAGTTAGTGTGTGTTAGTGTGTGTGTGTGAGTGTGTGTGTGTGTGTGTGGTGGCCGCATTTACTTCGGTGTCCTTGCATTTGTGCCTCACCTGAAACCACATACCAGACCGTGCGCATGGCTCTGAATCCGTGTCGTGAAACAGCCCTTGCCAACATTCCCCCCAGGTTTTACCGCCGCCACATTAAGTCTGCTATTTATGTACAGTGTAGGAAGACATTGTCTTTTTGATGTGCGTGCTTCAGGTCTAATAGGACGCACAGCCCTCTGTAACTAGAGTCTTATGACAGCCCTAACCCTGTGCGGCCCTAACCTTGAGACGCCATCTTCAGGTCAAGGTTTCCGCGTGGCACTGTACTCTGGCCGGGGGGAGGGGGGGGTGAGGTGCGATTAGCCTTAATAAATAAAATAGGTTCCGCCTCTATTCTCTGACCATATCTTAAATGCCCAGGGAGTGGACTCACGCACGTGATTGTGCCAAAAGCCTGCGTGCGCGTGCAAGCCAAGTGTATCTCCTGTGGCCTATAATGATACCTGTCCTCCTGCCAGGCATTGCTCTGATGTGGCATCTGCTCTTTAACAGGTGGGCTGCTGACCTTCTCTTTTAAAACCCCCTTCTGTTTGCCTTGGGAACACGGTGCGGGGCAATGCAGAGGGGTCACTTCATGGGTGGGGGGTGGGGGGTGGGTGGGAGGGGGGGAGGGGGTGATTTGGTTCAGCAGAATGCAAAGCAGGATGTTATTCCTGCACCTTCACTCACATATCTGTCTTTGAGCTACAAAAACATACACACACACACACACACACACACACACACACGTACACCAGATAGCAGGGAGCCCGCATAGATTTGAGAGACAATGAAAAGGATAATCCTGGCTGAGTCGTTGCCACAGCCCAGCCATTTAATACAGTAATAGCCGTCCCCTAGGAAACTCCTTTATCATCAGACCTAATGATTCTCTGAGAGATATGCAAACTCCACTCTATTTGCCAAAAGGGGATAGAAAGTGCTTTGCTCTGCAGGCTTCAGTGATAGAAGACCGATATTATATAATAAGTGTTTCAGCCTACTTGACAATAAAACTGCTGCATACTGTGAGAGGAGAGGGTCAATGGATGGAGCGGAGTGTGTGTTTGCCCGAGTGTGTGTTTGCCCGAGTGTGTGTTTGTGTTTCTGTCTGTCCGTGCGCCGTGTCAGTCTGGGAAAAAACAGGAGAGACAGCGAGAGGGAGAATGTGTGTGTGTGCGTGTGCGTGTGCGTGTGCGTGTGCGTGTGCGTGTGTGTGGAGCCTATGCTTTTTTTTTGTGAATGAGATCAGCTGGGGGGAAAAAAGACAAGATAAAAGAGAGGACATGGATGGGAAAGGACTTGCTCGTCGTCTAATCTCCGTAGCCTGGCTTTCAACCAAACAAAACCACTTGATCCAGCCGTAGCTCCATGCAGCGGCCACAGCAATAACATGCAGACCATAATACGCTTAGATTAAGGTAGCGAGCTGAGTCATCTCCCTCGGACCACCCAATTAAATTACCGTCCCGCTACACATCTCTCTGTCATGTGCCTTTGACGTATCGATTACCACGGCCGCTTTCGGCCCCACTTGTGTTTTGGTAGGAAACGAGGCAGGCGGTTTCACCAGGAGCAGTCAGGCTTCCATAGCCACACTGCCATGGTGGAGTTGCGTGGAGGGTTACGTAAGTTTCATTATGCACTGCATGGCAGCGATGCTCTCCTATTGATCCCTCCTCTGGAAGTCACGTGACGGGCTCGTCATTACCCTGGAACAGACCCAGTGACTCGAGAGGAGACCAGGCTCACCAGCCAACCTTGGGAGCGCAGAGACAGGGGGGACAGAGTGAGAGAGGTCGGAGAGAGACAGAGAGATAAAGAGATAGATAGAGAGAGAGAGAGAGAGAGAGAGAGAGAGAGATAGAGAGATAGATAGAGAGAGAGAGAGAGAGAGAGAGAGAGAGAGAGAGAGAGAGAGATATTGCCTGCTTTGGCAATATTGTCTAGAGAGAGAGAGAGAGAGAGAGAGAGAGAGAGAGAGAGAGAGAGAGAGAGAGAGAGAGAGAGAGAGAGAGAGAGAGAGAGAGAGAGAGAGAGAGAGAGAGAGAGAGAGAGATAAAGAGATAGATAGAGAGAGAGAGAGAGAGAGAGAGATAAAGAGATAGAGAGAGAGAGAGAGGAGACAGGAGACAGTGGTAGCAGGGGATAAATGTTGATTCACTTAGATGGAGGAAAGGCTGAACATGCTGAGCCGGAGGTTTCGGTGAAGGAAGACTTAAGTGGTTCACATTGACAGGAGTGAAGGAACGGCAGAAATGAAAGGCAGAGAAGCTAACCTCCCTCCCTCCCCCCACCACCCTCTCTCTATTCTGAATGGCTGAAACGAACTGCCCCATCAGCCCCTGGGGCGAAGCGGATGACCTCATGGTGTTGATCAGCGAATCGATAGAAAGCTGGAGTGATGCTGGAGTAGAGTTGTCTCTGGAGAGTGTGTCACCCACAGAGAAGATTGGATTAAACAAAGCATTCCGTCAGCTGTTTTTTTTTCTCCTAACCCCTTAACCTAATCAAAAAAAAACTATAGACCTCTCTACAAAGCCAAAGTATGTAACAGTTTGCATATGAATGGGTGTGTGTGTGTGTGTGTGTGTGTGTGTGTGTGTGTGTGTGTGTGTGTCAGGCCTGTGAATTGAGATAAGTGCGTAATGCTCGTCTGTAATTCCTGCCTTCAAAAAGTAGCCCCCCTCGTGAGATCACCCACTAGCACTCACGACTCACAATTGACGCAAATCAATGTCCTCTGAGAACAAGCAGAACTACCGGTTCTCACTGTAAATAGCATACATTTGACCAAAGCTGTGTGGTCATTAAAATGTCTCCTCTGTGAGGTCAAAGCTACATCCAGTACTATGTTCTCTGGGCCTGCATGGTTTGCTGTGTTAGCGAGTAAAAGGTTACCTCACACATAATAGATTACCCTCAAGGGAATGAATGTAATGCTGTTTGCCTTCCTAGCAGTTCCGATCGGGACTCAATTAAATCTACTGAATTAAATAGTATTTTTGTGATGATTCTGTATTACATTTTGTAGTATAGTTCCATGAAGACTTCAGGTGATCCTCTGAAGTGCAATTGAGTCGTTACACTTGACAGCCGTATTAATCTGGATGGCAGTGCCAATTCTTTGGATTTTCATCTGTGACAGTTATACTTGGCTGCGGACATACCCCTACACACACAAACACACACGCGCATACATTTCTGTTGGTACGTACTCATTTTCACTCACAGTGCCTAACCTACGCCCACCATCTCTCTCTCCCACACCAGATGATACACGCCCCTCTGAAACACACACACACACACACACGCACGTAGGCACAGAACTACCTTCGGTTGGCTTGTCAGCTCGGCGCACTGACTAAATAAGGCAAGGCAAGAGACAGCTTATCTCCGCCGGCCAGGAATACATACCCATCTCGTCCCGCCACTGATACAGTAGCCCACCATCGCTACCACTGCCCTGCTCTCATCTCCCACATGGGTCTCTGTATGTGTGTGTGTGTGTGTGTGTGTGTGTGTGTGTGTGTGCGTGGGTACAGTATCTGCCTGTGTAAGTGAGAGACAAAGACCAGTTGAATAAGAGTGTTTGTGTTTGTGTGACTGTAGAAAAGAGAGAGAGAAAGAGGTGTTTGGTGGGTGTAGTAGCTAACACAGGAGCAGCTAATGTCCTGTTATCTTTTGACTGTGGACAGAGAAGGTGTGAATAACTGTGTTTGTGTGTGTGTGTGTGTGTGTGTGTGTGTGTGTGTGGGTGTGTGTGTGTGTGTGTGTGTGTGTGTGTGTGTGTGTGTGTGTGTGTGTGTGTGTGTGTGTGTGTGTGTGTGTGCGCGTGCGCGCACCCGCGTATGTTTGTTTTGCAACCTGCTGCATGGCTGACTTCACCAAATCACCACCTGCCCTTTTTCTGGGAAGCAGCCTCCACCAGTCACTTGCTACACACACATACAAGTGCTGGAAGTGACCACAGACAACAGATGCAAGGTCTTCAATGTGTACTCATAGAGGTGACTGTATGTTTTAGCAACGGACACGGCACACACGGGCACATTCCACTCCCGCTTATAGACCGTGATTGGCGGCGTCAGCGGCCAATGAGAGCGCAGGACGGGCTGTGACAGCCCGCCGCCATGCCGTCTGTCTGACGACTTTCTCGTGTGACACAGTCGAATGGAGCTGTCCTGTTCCAGGGTTAGAAGCGCTGGGCGTGCAGTGTGGAAGTGCTACCCTGAGGGCCCCCCCCTGCCCCCCCCTTCTCTGATGTCCATGGCCAGGCAGCCTGGGTCATGTGACACCATAGTTACGGCTGACATCTTGACAAGCCGGGGCGCCCACACACACACACACACACACACGTTGAAGTACACCTGCGTACACACGCATTTTGTGGTCAGCATATCCCGTGTCTATGTCAGTCAGATATTTCTGGTCCGGGTCATAACCGTATCAGAAGCGCTATAATTAGTTTTGCTGATGCAATTTCAGCTGCGAGTATTCCAGTACCTCTGTTTGCAAAGGGCCTACAGGACAGATGCTGTAACGTTACGCAATGTTTCGTTTGACTCATAAAATGGTTGTGTGCATGATATCGAGGCAGCAATATGAGCCTGGCTAAGTGATGGGAAAGGGGGATGACGCCAGTGGCTGAACTGGCACTCATCTAGAGGGGTCTGTCTGCCTTGCCTTGCCACTGCACAGCGCCATCCAGCTGTTAACCCACTACGAGAGATTCACCAAGAAAGATGCCATCTTCAACCAAAATACCCCAGTAGCGTACTACTGGGCAGAGCAAACTATAGAGGCGCTTCATGCGTGTGAGTGTTTGCTCATTCAAGAATGAGAGAGAGAAGAGAGAGAGGAGAGAGAGGCAGAACGATTTGTTAGCGAGACACTAAAAGAGGCGCTGAAAGACATATGCATATGAAAGTGTGTTTTATTCTCGTCCCCCCGGGGTCGGCCCTGTTGTAGAACAGAGGCTGGCGGTGTGTGAGTGCGTGCCGGGCGCTGCCCTGTGTCGGTGACAGAGAGAGGTGGGGGGGGAGATAGGATTTCACAGACATGCCGGCCCTCTGCATGGCGGAGCCTTGTACCGTAATCTCCCCTTGAATGGCCGTGTTTGTGCTTGTCCAACCCGAGACGTGTCGGGCAGGCTGCAGGCTCGTGTGGGGGACTCCGGACAGATATAACCGGTGCGTCTGCCGTGATTATTAAAAATGAAACACCGCTCCCTCCTACAAGTGGTTTCACTTTTCCCGCGGGAGCTCGGCCGACCGCCCTCGGGTTTAACGCAGGATTTCATTCTCTTCTGTACATTATTCAATAGGCCCCGTGTCCCGTGGCACGCCATCGTGCTGGCTCTCTCCCTCTTCTATTTTTATTTCAGTACCCTTTCTCGTTCTCTCCATCTCCCTCGCCCTCTCTCTCTCTCTCTCTCTCTCCCCCTTTGCCCTGTCTGGTCTCTGTGTGTGCTCTGCTGACTGGGTTAATGGGAGACAGAGACTCGCTGGTGTGTGTGTGTGTGTTGAACATCATATCAGCCACATCCCAATATGAGCATGGGGATGGGGGGAGGTAAGGGGGGCTACCATGCGAACACTGCCAGACTCCAGGGAGGTAAACAGTTGCTGCATTTCACTAGAGAATTCAAAGTGACTGTGTACTGTTTGTGGGTGTGCACCTGTGTGTTTATTCCCTAGATAATTCCCTTGCAAATCCAAGGTACATGTGATTTGATATATGATTAGTACAGGTTGGCCTAAATATGTACTTTTTGTTATTTGTGGCTGAATGGAATATGTGAAGCTTAAAATTCAAAACTGTCATCTATGATGCTGGCGTATTGCTAGATGTAATTATTGCAGATACTGTATTGCAATTAGGGATTGATCATTATGTGGTTACCCAGATCAGTTGGCTATTCATTCTAACAATTGATTTGTGAGGCCCAGCTATTGACAGAATGTAACCACTGCAGCTACAGAACTCTATAGAAAAAAACAATTGTACTTCTACGTAGCATGAGGTTTGTGCACATGGATGTGCCTTGGTGTGTGTGTAGTTGTTCCGTCTGTTTATGAAAGGAGAAGGGAGGAGATTGAACAGACCATAATTAAAACAACTCCTCAAGCTCAAGCGGTTGCCAGGCGATGTGACCTTTACTTACACAGGTTCAGCGTCGAATGTTGCGCCATGTTGGCAAATGAAACACATTTTTGAGTGTCTGTCTCCTAGCGCCTGTTTAGCAGGATTTTGACAGTATAGCATTTCTGCGTGTGTGTGTGTGTGTGTGTATAGCATTTCTGGCCCAAGCTAAACTTAACATTTTGTCATGTAACACAATGATTTATTGGTGCGTTAAGTGTTGAAATGCTCTGTATGTGTGCCAAGCATTAGTACACGGGTGTGTTCATTGGTTTATTCGTTAACACTGGCCAGATGCTAGGTTGGACCACCTGCTCAAGTGTCTCCCGGCGGTTGCCATGGTGATGGATCCGTTGCTATCGCCATGTAGTCAGCCATGCGCTGGTTTTCCACCTTAACTAGCCAAGCGAGAGAACACTCTGCCAGCCCGAACGTTATGTTTAAACACAGAGTCAGGCAGGCGCTCCCATGAGATTTCAGATTTAGGAAGGTATGCATCCTCTCCACGTCTATCCAAATCCAAATACTGAACGTTGTTGTTCGTTAAACACTCCACTGACAACAATCCCACAGAGTAATACAAATACATGTGTGTGTGTGTGTGTGTGTGTGTGTGTGAGAGAGAGAGAGAGAGAGAGAGAGAGAGAGAGAGAGAGAGAGAGAGAGAGAGAGAGAGAGAGAGAGAGAGAGAGAGAGAGAGAGAGAGAGAGAGAGAGAGAGAGAGAGAGAGCGAGAGAGACAGAGGGAGAGAGAGAGGAAGCTCTAAGAGAGCTAAGGCATAATGTGTGGAGACACAGTGTGTGTGTGTGTGTGTGTGTGTGTGTGTGTGTGTGTGTGTGTGTGTGTGTGTGTGCGCGCACGCGCGCGCGCACTCAAATGGCTGCTATATCAGCGTGCCCTCAGGCTACCTTTGTCACAACGATTTGTGAACCCTGGCAGTTAACCAAACGAGAGTAAGGAAAACAGACATTCCCCGACACTCTCATTCAGCAAGGCCACAATGGCACCACCGCTGGAGAGCACTATTCATATTTGTCTTTCATTGCAGCGTACCGTATTACTAGGGCTGCCATTACTTGTGCCTCCATATTGGAATGGAAACCGAGGCGGACTGTTTTCCTCACCGTCACATGACACACTCACAGGATGAATCGACCCCTGACCCCGGGATCGTTGGCGGTAGTGTTTTGAGCCGCGGGTCACCTGTGCTCCGGCCTCAGTGGCACCCCACCGCAAAGTGTTGACAGGGCGACCGAGCCGCTTCCACCAAAAACCTGCCTGCTACGTTTCCAGCACATGGAGGATCATCGCTGTATGGGGTCCTGTCCTCAGCATGCCTGTGATCACTCATATGGGCACTGCTCAAGCCCACAGAGCTGGAATTACACAAACATACACACACACACACACACACACACACACACACACACACACACACACACACAGACACACACAGAGACACATTCACACCCAGCCTCTTATTCTGTGACACTTTCATGAACTCACTCAGGTACGCTCATATGGATAAACACACACAATTATCTACACTCCAAGACATAGGCCGACCATAAGCCACATACGGACAGAGATACGTAGTCACACACGCTACAAAGGCATGCATTCTGCCCAACAGACATAGGCCTACATGAAGTAGGCTACATGCAGTGGTGCATAGAGCACATAAGAGTACATTGTCCACATCCGATTTCAAATGTTTACACAAAATACCTTCCACAAAAGTGTCAAAGGTGTTCCCTGTGTTCTCACGGTGTGGCCAGTCCCATCCAGAGGCATCCTCTGGTACCTGAGTGCTTGGCAGCCCGCCAGAGGAGATCTGCGCTCCTCTTACGGAGGGTCCGGCTGGCTCTGTCCATGCTTCCCGAGTGGAGTGTGCCAGGAGAGATTAGGACGGTAATCCAC
>JAPMUY010002052.1:30000-82500 GCA_026901105.3 Galaxias olidus | reverse complement strand
TGCGTTCAGGCACGTCCGCCGGGTCCCACGGAATGATGCTCCAGACTGGATTAAAGTGTTGGTCGGACGGCGGTTGGGCTCGCCTCCATTTGGGAAAGCAGGATTTGGATTTTGAGATAGAAGCGCACGGGGGTCAGAGTGCTGCGTTATCCCTCGGGGAGACCGGCATAGTGATACAGCTCAAAGGCGAAGGGAGGGCGATGGGTGAGAGAGAGAGAGAGAGAGAGAGAGAGAGAGAGAGAGAGAGAGAGAGAGAGAGAGAGAGAGAGAGAGAGAGAGAGAGAGAGAGAGAGAGAGAGAGAGAGAGCGAGAGAGAGGCAGGCAGGCAGAGAGAGAGAGAGAGAGAGAGGGGGTGAGAGAGGCAGAGGGGTAGTGTTGTGTTGTGACTGAGAGGGAAGGCCAGTGTTACAGCATTCATGCCAGAATAAAAAAAAAAAGATTTGTGTTACGTAACCTCTACTAGAGGGTGTGTGAGTGTGCGCGTGTGTGCGATTTTGTATTTCTATGTGTACGCACACACGTTTATCTGAGCTTATGTCCGTGCATGTCTATGTGTGGTGGGCATATTCACAATATTTGTGTGCCACTCTCAAATTCTGTTTGCTCTGTGTTGTTTCTCCAGAACGGCTCACGCCAGGACAAAGGGGGAGGCTGCCGACCAGGCTGCCCTCTCCGCCCATCAGGACTCAGACCTGGCCAGGGCCGTGGCCCGAGAGCTCTCCCCGAACTTCCACCAGCCAGGTAGGCTAGTGCTCCAGAGTGCTCCACAGCGAACCCATACAATACAGAACAATGCTAACAAAAAGTCAGTCACTTGCATTGGTTCATACCGAAACGCTAGCAAAGTCAGTTACGTCACTCAAGGCTCCTGTGAGTCTATTTTGTGCACACCACTTTTTTCCATGGCAACAGTTTTTCCTGTTTCAACCAAAAAGACATCTGTACTGACAGTTCACCCACTGGCTCCCATATTTTGTACCACACCTGTTTGGTGACTGGACCCTCCCCCCCGCCCCCCCACCTCTATTTGCTGTAAACTCTCTATCCACACAACATCAGGTGCTGTGACTCCAAAACGTTAGTGTTATGTGTCACATGCCGAGATGACGTACCCTTTCCCCTCCTTCATTTCTCCTCATCCTTGGAGATGTCTTACTGCGTGTACTGCTGGAGTGCTAGAGTTTAGTTCAACTGTCCGTGTCCATGGGTCTTTTCAGTGTCGCCGAGGGGGTTCTTTCATCGTTATCTATTTTCTGTTTATCTTTGTGTTTGTTTAACTCTCCTTGGCAGAGAGACTGCGTTTGAAAAGTTTGCAGTGAACCTGTCCACTGCGCTAGGAGGCTTACAGGCTGCCATTCCTGAGATCAGGAACGCACGGCCGCTGTTATTGAGATGGGTTTCTAAGACGACAATGATAGGTTGTCCTTGTGTTGTGATTCTACCCACGCCTGTGAGGCCTAGGTGGAACGGAGTGCTTTCTTTTGGAAAGACAGCCTGACGCTGCTCCTTCAAGGGGCCTTTTCAAATATCAAATACTTTACACAGTCCTATTCGTGCGTCTATCAGAATCTAAACACTACAGAGTGATTTTTTTTTTCGGTTTGCATAGCTGTCACTCAGCGCCGTTACACCAGCACCACCAGATCTCTTTTTCGCGAGGTCCACCGAGACAGAATGTCGTCCGAAACAGTAGCCCTACTCTATTCAGTGTTTTCAAGGGGTTAGGAGTTTTACGCGGAAATGCCTGATATGTGATACTACATAAATAGTGAGGCTTGGGGGTCTTGTTGGGTTACAAGCAAGGTTAGATGTTAAGGACACGGTTACCTTCAGAGATTCACCAGGGGCTGTGGGACGGCAAAGGGGAAACCAAACAGTCGAAAACCATTTTGACATCTGCGCTAAGCAACACAACTTTGTGGTCACTTCTTATCAGTCAACAAAGCCTCTTTTTTTCCCCCTCCGTAACCCCTTGCCTTTGCCATTGATCTCACGAGCAGCAGCTACCATAGCCTAGCATTCTCTGCAGGCTCTGGTATATATATTTAGGCATTTGTGCTTGCATTCCATGGCCCCCTGCCAAAATCTGCCAGCATATACTGTACTGTAGTGGATGACTAATAGATTGACAATGGGAACCATTCAAGCATGTTCCCAGCTAATAGATACTTGGTTAGGACAGGAGCTGCTGCTCGCTTGTGTTTTGGAAAATGGTCGTCATGCTTGGCAAGCGCCGTGAGTGGCAGGTCCGCTCTCCAAACAATGGCCTTGCCTTATAAGACAAATCCTAAACGAGCGTGTCTGTGGCATAGTGTGCTGCGTAGGGAGACCGCCTTCAACTCGCTGGGCAAAATCAGTCGGTTCGGTTTGTTTAGACCACAAAAGTCACCTGGAAATATCAATAAAACCAAAAGTTGTGAAATGGAACTTTTTTCCCTGTTGAGAGGGTTTGGTTTTGGTGACTTAAACTAGCGGCCTGTTAACCTGGAAGCTTGTTGGTGGAAGTGGAGAAATTAGCTTTTTTGTTTTGTTCCTTTCTTTATTTCTGCTTTGCCATGTTTAGTGTAAATGATGTCCTCTATTTAGAGTGTAGCCTATTTATGCTCATAGAAGATATAAACAAAGATCCATGAAAGTGTTTCTTCTGTCTTTGCTGGACAGAACGACAACAGCACACGACACCACTTCCACTTCCACAGCTTTTCAGGCCAGTGAACCTTTTAGTCAAATTCCATGAGATTCTTGATTCGAAAAGTAGATTTAGGCTGCAGCCTTGAACTGGAAAGAAGTCATTCTAACCCAGTGCCCTCTATCAAGATCAACTCTGCCAAGATAATCTCCTGTGTTTCCTCAGAGTCTACCTCAACAGTGGAAATAGTTTCACTTCGCATTGTCCCCGTCTAACAATAACCCCCCTAAAGATAATGAAGGTCTCTCTAAAACCCTTGTCGTTTGTAATTTACATCGCAGGCTCATCACAGATTATCGCCCAGGTTTGATGTGGGCAGTTGAAAAGGCAACAGGGTGTCACCGGGAAACGACCCTGGCCTTCCCGATTGCTTCGCGCATGCCTACCTGAAAAGGGGGGGGGGGCAGAGAAGGTGGGAGGCGGGGTTTACAGAGTGACGTTAATTGGGCTATACTTGGAGCTGATGTGTGCTCACCGGGGTCTAATGGAGACATAGCTGGAATCCCTGAGCACGGAGGGGTAGAATGGCTGCACTCTTCCCCTCTGCGGAGCTGACACACAGCAGCTGTCCCTTCCCTCAGTCCAACTTCGTGAGGGGGGGAAGCACATGAGGGGGGTGAGGGGCTGGTGGCAGCACACCAGCCCTGCTTGACCCTGTCACAGTATGCTTAGTCCAGTGGGGAGGGGGGGGGGGGGGTTGGGGGGCATTAAGCCTTGACCTGTCCCTCATACACCATCACCATCGGGCGGTTATTGGTCACAATCGGGTCACTAACAGCTTATGAAAAGGCAGTCGCCAGTGGCTCACTTGAAACGACTGAAATGTGTGTTTTTCAATCGTATACTGCCGTGCATGCTTTGGATATATAATTATTAAATGCTATTTTAATCTGGTTGTTCACAAAAGCCCCGCTAAATGTAAATAAAGCAGCTGGCTTTTGAACTCACTAACCACATGTATCATGAGATATGGAGGAAGATAAGAGAGAGAGAAAGAGAGAGTTGAGAGAGATAGAAAGAAAGAGTTAAGAGAGAGATATATAGTTTATATAGCTTATCTCATCACTAGTCCTCAAAACAAAAGAAGAAGGCAGTAATAAAGCAGAGGAGAGGGGGGGGGGCAGTAAAGCACTTTGTCTGTTTATTTGTGTGCGTGTGCTTGTGTGTGCGCGTGTGTGTCTGTTTGCTTGGTGCGCGTGTCCACTTGTGTGTTGTGTGTAATTTCACCCAACAATGAAATCCTCCATGCCCATCTGCCAGCGTGAGGCGGAGACAGTGGAGATACATGCGGCTAATTGAGCTATCGAGCCATGCATTTCAACAATGGGCAAATAGAATAGGCAGGAGTCTCTGCGCAATTCAGCGCAAGTTTTTATTAGAAACGTACGAAGCACACAAAGGCACACTATGCTGTTATTCTGCAAATGTGATTGTTACCATGACAAATCCAGTGCCAGACCAACACAAAAGGATTGCTTTAGCTGATCGCCATGCTTACAGGGAACATGCTCCGGTAGCCGTGCTGTGTTTGGTTGGCCTCATGTAAAGCTGTGGCAGTGACCCGGAAGCAGCGTGACCCACGGAGCAGGAACTGCCCTAGGGTTCCACTGGGCTGCCTGCCGCACTGTCCTCGTCAGTGGCTGGATGTAAAGCATTGTTGGAGAAGGTGCAAGCGGTTGTCATCATAATGGCCCAGGCTTATTCCAAGCTGAAGGTGCCACTTCTCTGGATGGAGTGCCTGAACACTGTTGATGGAGGCGACAGATGGGATGGCTTCACGTGCTGTACTCGGCCCTCCTTGGCCCGCTGCACACGTGGAAAAAAATTACGGGTCCCTTTTGTTAATTTAAAATTAAGGTCGGGAAGGAAGGCAGGGTTCCACGCTTGGTCTTAAATGGTCAAGCGACAAAGCTGTGTGTCTGACTGTAAGTGTACTGTTTGTGTTTATGTGTGTACTGTATATGGAATATATATGTGTGTGTGTGTGTGTGTGTGTGTGTGTGTGTGTGTGTGTGTGTGTGTGTGTGTGTGTGTGTGTGTGATTGCATGCGCAGATGCGTGTGCACGTGCTTCTGTCCGTTACATGTGTGGCTCATTGCTCACTGGACCGGATACGTACCCTGGATTACCATGAACAGAGCTACTGTAGCATCTGTGGCTGTAACAATAGATTGCATACCATAATAATGCCATAGAGAAAATAAAGGGAGTCTGTGATGAGTGGGTGGGGAAAGGAGGGAGGCAAGTGGAAGGCAATGGAGACAGAGTATTACTACTCCTGGCTTTATAAAACCATATGATTGGGAGAACTTTTAGGGAAACTTCAACACATGTCTACATCGGTGCGCAAAGTGCTAGCAGTTTATTTCAAATGAGGTTCTTGGCATGTTTATTTCAAATGTATCCTTATTTATCTAGGCTGAAGTGTCCTAAGTTATTCTTGGTGATGACTAGTATCATGGCCTATTTTAACGATCCTCTGGAGGGCTACAAACCCTCTGGCTTGTTGATCAGTGCTCAGAATAAAGATGCAGTATGGCCCTCTGGGTGATTGAGTTCCAGAGCTTATTCCAGATGACTGGTCAGCATTCTTTGCCACTCTATGCTACACAAACTAGACAAAAGTTACTAAATTGAACAGCTTAAGACATAAATAAAACTAACTAATCTAATTGTATTTGTCTACCAACTAAAACAATTTTTATATGTTTTTTAATGATCTGATTGTTTTATCTTGCAGCCCATAAAAACACTCCACAGTGTAAGCAAAACCGTTTGTGATGGATAGAGTTGCTTTTCAAACTGGCAGCAATTAAAGAGTTTGACTGACTGCTAGTGTTGCAGTATTATGTGTTTGTATGTGTGAGACTGGCTGCACTTGTGCCTAGAACTATTTAGAAAATGCCTGGACCTCCTTCTATGAGTCTGTCCGCCAGCAGAGGGAAAGTACACTGAACCCTTTTACCAATCCTCAGCTCTTATCTTATCAAGGGAAATTAGGCACTCAAGATATTTTAAGGCCTATGGATGTTGGAATACCCTTCATCTCTTTGTTGTTTGCTTTGCTTGATCTGTCACTATTATTATTCATTAGCAGTGTCCCGTGGTAATGAAATAGTTTGGCCTTAAATGAGATTGGGAAAATATATGTCCTGTTAGGAATGTTTATGCAGTGTCTGGATTAGTCTTAGATGTATTAATTTCTTCCCTTGATACGAGTCTAATGGTTTCTGGAAGGGATACAGTTGGTCTGGAAAACCCATGTTGCTAAAGTCCCAAATGCTTTTGTGTACACTGTACATCAAATGTCATAATGAATAGTGTTTCATGTCCTACTTTTTTTATGATCCTATTGTTTCCACATCAAAGCGATTGATTCAAAGAAATTGAAATCAGTGTCCTCGCCACAGTCTCCTCTGCTTCTCTTTGGGTTGCTCTGTGTGACGAGCAGACTAGCAGGCTCTCGTTGTTCTACCTCGAGTCATTGAGTGAGAACACAAAGCAAACAAGCAGAGAAAACAAAGCTGCATTATGCCGATGTGAGTCATCTTGACACTGTCTTATTTAGCCAAAGCTGCAAAATTCTGTGATCATACAACAGAGGCATACTAAGCCTATTGTGTCTAGCTAGTAGTCCGTTGAATAACTTCACAGCAAGACTGACAAATTGCACCAGCCCCCCAGTATTTTGTCCCTGTCCTTGGTAATGGGGGGCACAATTGGTCAAGGTGTGGACAGCAATAGCATGTATGTTCAGCATGATTTGGCTTTATTAAAAGGCAGCGACTGAGGGGAAAAAAACACGCAGGGATGATACAATCTGCCTATGGATGCTCCCCCCTGGGAGCTAGTGACTTTGACACTGCATTAATTAAATAGAACTATCTCACACATCCAATATCTCTCTCTTTCTTTCTCTCTCCCTCTCTCTCTTTCTCGCTTTCGCTTTCTTTCTCTCTCTTTCTTTCGCTCCACGTTTCTCTGCCACCCTTTCTCAGTTTCTCGCGGTATGTATCATTTTCACTCTCCCTTCCTCAGATATTACAAATAGATTGCATAATGTAATGTGGATTCCAATGCTTTTGTTGGATAAAAGATTATTGATCACATGCTATTATCTCCCTTTGTACACGGTTGTGCTAGTTTATAACAAGTTCATGGGTGACCGTCAGACAGTAGTGTTGGATAACGGAAAAACCGGCTCCCCTGATCGGGCTTCTTGGACAATACAATGGAATCACAGATCACGATATAAAGTTGACACTCACTCAGGGTTTTGTTATCGCTAGTGTCTGTCATTGCTGGTTTGCACATATGCACGTATAGGCAAATATGCACGACTTGGTGTGCATAGGGAGTTTTTTTACATGGGTAATTTGCATGTCGGTGTGTGTTCAGGAAAGAAAGCGATTATCGTGTTTGCTGCGTGAGTTTACTCTGTTCATATAACCTCCAAAGTAACTCGTACAGTTTCATACCACAGAAATGTTTCTTGACAGGAAACCAAGTGGAAACAGGTCTAACGTGTGTATTTATCAATCAATCTTAAATTGAGTATTTACAATATGTATTTGATAATTCAGGGAACATTTGTCACATTTGCATACATGTCAATCTGTGCTGCAAGGCTGAAAGGCAGGGCCCTCACACTTGACAATGTAGGCTAACGTTAACTTTTCTCTCCAAAAAGGGATTCAAAATGTCTATGATGAAAAATGCATGGTAGGGCAGGCAAAGCCACAAGTGTTTTGGTTTCTCTTAGTTTTTAGAGAATAATTGATTAGTTTTGCTCGAAAATAGATTAAGAAAAATAGACTAGAAGTCTAACTTACATACCCGAGTTCCACAAACCGACCTCAGAGAGTTTACTTTGCGATCATCTAAATTGATAGATTTGAGTCACATTACACACATACACAGTCCCACAGTCCCATTCACAGTACATTATCTGTGCATTCATATTATATAATCACATTTGTGCATATAACTCTTTCGTAAATGAGGTTCATTGGGTGTATCTGAAGTGTCCTCCTGTCTTCCTCAGGTCCGGAATATATCAAGCAGCAGTTAATGGAGCCGCTGGAGATCAAGGAGGTCCCTGTGGAGAAGAAGGACAAATCCCCCGCCGAATCAGCCGACATCTACCGTAAAGGCATCACGACCTCGCACTCCCCTGCCACCAGTCCAGGCCCAACCCCTCCCCCCTCGCCCCACTCCTCCAGCAAGAAGAAAGCACAGCTCTCCGGCAGCAGCTCCAGTCGCAAAACCAGCAAGGAAGAGAAGCCCTCCCGCAAAGTGAGCAAAGATGAAAAACCATCGCGCAAGGTCAGCAAGGAGGAGCGGCCGAGCCGGAAGTTCAGCAAAGAGGACAGGGTTTCTATCGCGGAGCCCCCTAGAGTGGCCCCTCCTCAGGCCTCCTCAGCGAGACAAGAAGAGGCCCCTCCTAAACCCCCCAAAGCTCCCGAGCCCAACCCCCCGCACGCACCCCCTGCTGCAGTTGTAACCCCAGCCAACGGCCAGCTCCACAGCGAGTACCACAGCTACTATGTCAAGGCCCCAGTGAGGGGCCCCCCACCCCCCGAGCCGGAGGAGGAGGAGGAGGAAGAGCCGAGCCAAGCCACTCTAGCTCGCTTGCCCCCACCACCACCCAAGTCCCTCCGAGCTCCGACTCCCAAGCCAGCCCTAACACGGGACGGCAAGAGTGAGCACAAACTCAGGAAGCAGGATTCCCTAAAGCCAAAGAGCCTCGCCGACGCAAAGAGAGAAAGCATGGAGATGGCAGAGAGGTTAGAGGAGGAGACAGTAAGTGCCAGCCAAACGCACAACAGAATGAAAAGATTTGAGGGATTTGAATTCTTTTATCATCTCGTGAGTGGTATGAGTAATGTATGTTTCTTTGTCCAACAGGGTCCTAACTCAATCCTGGTTGCCATGGTTATGTTGTTGAACATTGGCCTAGCGATCATATTTGTTCACTTCCTAACATGATGGTTGTATTGCTCAGGTAAGCTCAGCTCATCTTCACCGTTTCATTGATTTGCAATATGTTGTTTTTATTTTTCAATCACTCATTTCCAGATTTCGATGACTTGATTAAATGATTAAATCCATTACAAATACATTTTAACTCCACAGTAAAACCATCACAACTGGTGCAGTTGCATCGCCGGTATTTGAAAAATCAAATGGCGCCAGTGAGACTGGGGCGGCTGAAACTGCTGGGAGTCAGCCTGACACCGGAAACAACCAGGAGATAGGAGACCACCAACTCGCCACAAGCTCTTAAAAGCCCTGCCCCATGATTAAGCTCTCTATTTGCAAGCTTTCATGTCTACAAAGAAAATGTAAACGTAAAGTATAGACACAAAAAGATATAATTGAAACCCAAATGTGTGCTAACCCAAATACTGGGTTCTGTATGGCACGGCCACTCCCACTGCCTGGGCAGAGATAGACGTGGACTGACTGACTTTGCTGGAAGAGTGTGGAGATGCACTTTTAGATGACGGGAATGAACAGCTGCCTTACTATTTTACCATCTGACGTTTTGATGGGAAGATGGGTGAGCACGTTAGCCAGAGAACTGTGTTGCAGTGGGAGCGCGTTCTGAGGTTCTCCGGTGTTCTCATGTTCATGCTTCAGGAAACTGGACACGGTCAGTGCTAGCGCGATCACTCACCCGTCTTACTCTATTCACCCAATCACCATTGCAGCTTTTTTTGGCTCCTCCCACCGATATGCTTTACACACTCCCTTTGCATGGTATGCTGTTTTCATATTTCGCTCTTTTTCTTTGTAGGGGTTTTTGTTTGTTGTTGTCCGCTGAATGTTGGTTACTTGCAGTCATGTTACATGTAACATTATTTGAGAATCAAAATGTTGCGCCCAACGAAATAATTTTAGTTCAACAAACATTTCTCCATTGTTTTGACGTAATGAGTTAGTGGATGACAGTGCAATATGTTTTATTTTTTCAAAGATTATTTATTCTGCCAAAAATATATATCACTAGTAAATTTACCATTGTAAAACTTTGACATTGTTAAAGTCTATCATACAACCATAAAACGTTGCATAATTTTGACAGACAACATGATTGTGGCACCGTGAGTTTCTAATAAAGAGGCTCCATCTGTCGTAAACCAGCTAGGTCAGGAAGAATTATGAAGTCTTATGAATTATGTTATATATGAAATTTACAATTGTAGATTTTTTTTATGGTATTAAAACAATAACACAAGCCTGGTGTATATTGCATGTTTTTCATCAACACTTTTCTCATTATTTTTCTCTACTTCAAAATTATAGTGCTAAACTGTGACAAGTAGTTCAGCCGTGGAGGGAGGTTTAATTCAGACCCCTGCTTTGGTTGCTTTTGGCCTAACTCCACTTGCATGACAGTAAGACTGAAGAGAGAACGTTTTGGATTGAGGAGATTAGTGTTGAATTTGTTCAGGTCAGAGCCATAGGGAATGTCGCACCTAAGGTTGGAAGAGATGCCTTTAAAAGTCTTTAACAGTACTACTGTTTACCTCAGATGAAGATGAGGAAGTGGGGTGGTAGACACCTTGAAAGAAAAGAAGTCCTTGTCTTAATTTTGTTGTGCAGGAACTCTGACTGTTGCAATCATCCGAAACATGCTTTTTAATGTGCCACTTTATTGTAACTGTTTGTAGTCTCTGTTGTAGGTACAGCATGATTTTCTTTAATTTAAAAGTGAATTATTTATGAGTAACATTTGATGTCGTCACATCAAATATTATTTATTCATAATATAATAAAGTTGATAGATAAAATGTGTTTTGGAGTAAAGGTATTCGTAAAAGGGCTTAAAAATGGATGGGTTTTCTGTTTTGCCAGTTTCCAAATGAGACTTGTTTGCATGGTCTGTAAAGCAAAACCAATTGTACGTATGCAACATTAGTCATGGAGGCTTTCTTAGTCAACCAATGTTGTGATGTTTGAAAAATGTCTACATATTTCTTTCTTGCAGTCTGTTGCACTGGAAGTTATTGATGAAACCGAACCGCCAAAAGAGACTTTATAACATTTTAAACTCAAAAATGAATAAAGCAATGTTACTGTACATACTGTAGCAATGCAGTTAATAATGAGCGATGTAACATCTTATTTTTAACCTTGATTTATTTCTGTACCCTCTTTCTTTTTATTTCTCCCATTCATAAGCATGGTGAAGGCTGTAATTACTGAGGGGTTAAAAACAGCGTGGAATATTTTTTTGAAATACAACCTTGCATGCTAGAAACATTTATATATAGATTATATACTATTTCTAAGGATTTTTACAGAGCACAATCCAGGATCTGGTATGAGTTGGTATTTTTCTAACAATTTGCACAGACTGTATTTTGACAATGGATATATCTTGTTTGTAATTGGTAATGTAATGCACATATACAGTGACATTTGACAGTTTAACAAATATTTTATTTCTAATTGGTTGTAATATATGTACTACTTGGGGATTTGAGAGGCGGATAAACTTGTTAGAGTGATTTACAAGACGACGAGGAACTGTGTGAGACTTTTGATATCTCAAAGTTCATGTTACCCCACTGATTTGTGCAAACAATGTCTTTGGAGATGAATTTCTGTGTATAACAATAAATATGTTATGCCTTGTAAAACAATCATCTCTAGACCATCTCTTTGATTCCTTTTGTAATGTCCTAGAGTACGGCCAAAACAGTACCGTGTGCCATGTAAGTCACTACGAACAGTCTGGCCCATCAGAATACAGTGTGTAGGTCAGTATTGCGGTGAGAGAAAAAAAAAAGCCATTTTCCAATTACCTGCTTTTCTTTTTCTTATCTGGCAATGATGACCCCAGTCTTTATGACAACATCCACAGTGGAAAGCTGTGTGAAATGAATGTGTCTTAGTCAGTCTCACATTTGACTCGTGAGTGCGGGCAGGTGCCCAGCTTGTTTCCCATCAGTTTTTTTCTTTGTCATCATGGCTAACATGGGCAGGATTAGGGACCTCTTCCCGGGGACTGAGCACTGCCACTTGTCCGCGACTGGCCGAAAACATCGGTCAGACTGGGCAGACTGGAATATTTAAAAAGCCAACACCTGGAATTGCGATGACATGTTTTCCACTGCCCAGTTAAGGTACAGTGTTGTGTCAAGGAAGTTTACCATTTGATGTTTTATCATATTATATGGCATGCATACTGTTTAGAGACCAAGGACATCTCTGACAAGCAGCATATCATTTGTTCCCAAATATCATACTTCTAATTAGTCTGTGTTTGCTTATAAACGTCACATTGAACTGAGCTAGTGGAAGAGTACTCAATATTGCTAACCAGATGTAACATGATGTGTGCTAGTATAACACCAGATGATTGTGATGTAGCCCTTGTCAGCATAGTACAAATCCTTTGTATTTTAATTTAGCACAGAAAGCTGGCCCAGGTTCAAACACACAACCGGTCCATGACAAACATAAACCAATGCCTTATAAGCTTATGTGACTTTTTAGGGGATATTTATCACTTTACACTGCATTTAATTGAATCATGATCTTGACACAATGGGTGACAGACAGCAGGCCTACAGCGTATTTACCATTATGCTAAAACTTAGACAGACCCGGCCCATACAGGCAAGCAAACACACAAACAAAATGCAGACAATTCACCAGCCTCATTTGACCAGTCGCAAACGTTTTTTTACTTATGTTCTCCCAGTCTGTACTGTGGCATCCGGTCTTGACCAGGTTAGAGCATTCAATTGCCATCTAATTAATGTATTAACAGTAGTCTAGATAGGGTTTATTTTCCACCAATGGTAGATCCAATTAAACTACAGGGCCGGGAAATGAACCTGAGGAAGAGGCCTGATTTTAGATGTCTGCTCAAGATTTGTGTAACATGTTTATTTCAAATACTGGCAATAATAATTTTAAGGCCATTAAACACCAGCAATGACTGCAACAATCAGTGCATTAGAATGGGAGGTTTCCGTCCCAAATGTGAAATTGAACACAGAAAGTAAGATTTGACTTTTATCTATACCTAGTTTATATGAGCTTTATATTTAGTAGCTTTTGAAATTACGCATTTCTCACCTTTCCTTTTTTCCTGTTTCTGAAACCAATCCCCCATCTATCAACCAAAAAGCCACAGTGGTGTGTCTAAAATTGGATTAAGGCAAGTAAGCAGTGAGAGTGATACCAGTGCAGAGTGTTTTTCAAACTGTTGCTAAGACATCAGAGATCCACTTTCCATTCCTTGCATACCATTTTAGCTTAGCTTAGCTTTATCATCCATATTGTTTACAAACGTCATAATTAGAATAATCAAAATCATGAGATCTGCCTCCACCAAGAAATATTAACGTGGGATGATAGGCTATCATTTAAATATCCATACCATTTGCTTAATTAAATCGTGTGTGAAAAAGAGCATATCTTGTTCGTTTAGTGTACAGAGACAGAAACCACGGAATGAAATAAACAGGAGTTTAGCTAGCATCTATTGATGTTTCAAATATACCCTACTTCTCTGAAATGCCTATTATGTTTTCAGAAACAAATACTAAGCCTATAGGTTATTGATTACAATATTTTAGTGCAGTATATTGTACATGACTGCTGATGTAGCCTACATTACATGCCAATGATGACTTTGTTGGGAAGTTCTAACGCTGTCTTTTTTACATTATTTTTTAGAACAGCTGTTTAAGGGAAACATAATGGTGAACTTGGGGGTTGACAAAACCTGCATTCATCACCTTTTCATCAGTCACACATTTTGCAATATCTTGGGCTGACATTTATAGGAATGCATACTTGTTCGAGGCATTTCCAACTACAGTAACAGCCACACAAATCTTAAATGACAGATAATTATGTTTAATTAGCCAGAGTTTAAAATGTCCCAATTTCAAATAACTTGGTTGATACATTTATATTATTATTTATTTTATTTATTTATACAGGGTTAACTGACTGAGACCAGGTCTCTTTTCCAGCAGTGCCCTGTTTAAAGGCAGAATATATAACTTACAACAACAAAAAAAGTCAATAAAAAAAGGAAAAACAAATAAAAATGTTTGCAATACAATATCTGGCAGCGCACCCGACCCCCTTGGTTTTTCCCGCGGGTGGTGAGCCCAAGGAACGGAGAAGACGAGATGTTGTTGTTGTCCACGTTGCTTTTTCGGGCTATGCCCGGCCGGGCTGTTTCCTCCTGGGCCTGGCTCCAAAGGGGACCCCGGGCTTCCTCCGGGCCGGGTATCATATATATGACCATTCTTACAACCAATTTGCCATGGGAGACCCTACCAGGAACACAAGGTTCCAGACAACACAGCCCCCAGGTTCATAGGGACACACAAACTTCTCCACCACGATAAGGTGATGGTTCCCGGAGAGGCTGATGATGATGATGATGATGATGATGATGATGCAATACAATATTTACAATACAGTACAATATTTAAGTTTTAACCAAAACTAAAACAAAATGACATGACATTGTGTATTGTCATATCATGGCCAGTAGGAGGTGATATGATTTACCATGCTTTGAGTGCAAGACGTTTCTGCATGATTCAAATCAAGATTTGGCTACATCGAAAAAACCACAATTATTATGACTTTACACTGAGACAAGAGTTACTTTCATTACTTGCATTATTTGCCCCTGACAAGATTCGTCCATATGTCGATATTATTATAACATCAGTTTGTTCTCTCGGTCAATGTTTCTTTCTGCGAAGGCTAATGCAGAGTATTGCTTCAGGCAAAGATGCCAGCAACCTTAAATTCATTGTGACAAATATTTCCCATTTGTACATGGAAATATACAAAGATGTCCCTCCCCCACATTTCCCTGCCATGACTGAAATCTTGACCTGGTTTAAGTCAGAGGGTCATTATCCTAACTATTGTATTCCTATTGTTAGCACAAAGGCCTTCTGAATAAAATAAATAAAGAAATAAAATGTGTTTAAAATTTTTATTTGTAAACACTAGTATTTGGACCCAAGAATAAGGATTACCTAATGGTTTATTTTGTTGTGTTAATGCCTTAGTAGCCTTCAACATAAAAGTACTAGCCTGTACAACCAAAGATATAATATTTGTATTAAAATATAAAAAAACAAAACAGTTTGATTTCAAGCAGGATACATAAATATCATCACGCTGGTATTTCATCACTTATTTGCAGTGGTACTATCAGATCAGTATTTATGGTGTTAATCTTGCAGGACATAACTGAAATCAATATTTACGATTTCTCCTTAGATTTCATGACCTTGTGAGAACAAAAGTAACATAAAGCTAAATTGTCTAAAATTAAAACTGCTATTATTTTGATGTCAAAGTTGTATTAAGTATTCTTTTGTAGGTTGGCTGGCTGGCTAAGATAATTGTAACAGGCTTTGGATGTTTGCTGAATACAAAACAGTATTCTTTTCATTGAATTGTTTAATTAAAAACATTTAGCTATAATTGTAGTTTATTTACTAGCCTTAGACTGGCATTCCATAATTTATTTTTACTAATAATTACATTTTAGAAGTAGTCAAATATTTTGATCCTACAACCTTATGTGAGATTTTGGAGTGTTGGGCTTCAACCAGTTAAGTGGTTTGATATGAAGAGTATATAAGATTTGGCTGGCTGTACCAAGAGTTTAAAACTGTTTGAATATGTATGTGCGCGCGCATGTGTGTGTGTGTGTGTGTGTGTGTGTGTGTGTGTGTGTGTGTGTGTGTGTGTGTGTGTGTGTGTGTGTGTGTGTGTGTGTGTGTCTGTGTGTGTATATGTGTCTAAAGGAGCCCTGGTATAGGGACACAAGCCCCGAAATAGAGTAGAGCAGCTGCAAGGGGAGGGTCATAGAGAGGCATCAAAGTAGCCGCAGTGACCCGCCTCTTCTGGTCATCTGCGCTAATAGTGTAATGGGAAACTGTAAGGTCACTGATTGTTTTTAGTGTGTGTGTTTGTGTTTGTGTTTGGATTGTGTGTGTGTGTGTGTGTGTGTGTGTGTGTGTGTGTGTGTGTGTGTGTGTGTGTGTGTGTGTGTGTGTGTGTGTGTGTGTGTGTGTGTGTGTGTGTGTGAAAGAGACAGCAAGTCCTACAGACAGAGAAAGGCTGAGAGCGCCACCTTAATGTATATCAAATTATATATATATATATATATATATATATATATATATATATATATATATATATATATATATATATATATATATACACACATATACGTATATATATATATATATATATATATATATATATATATATATATATATATATATATAACTGAAAATCATTTGATCACAAACCGGAATATCTTTTCTGGGAGGGATCAGTGACTTTTAGACATTTTATTTTCTTATTCTTAAATGAAGGGTATTTTCTGTATTCGGTAGTGTACCATTATGGAGGGCATATATGATTCCATTTTTAAATCAACCTCCATATACTATTTACTGTCCTGCAAGAGGGGCACACATTTCTAAAACTATAGATGTAAAACCCCTCAGTCTACAGTGAGAATCCATGTTCCAGTACCTTTGGATGAAAGGTGTAGGGCACAAGTACACTCAGTACCCACATTAAGGGTCACAGCTCAGATAACACTCTATTCAGGGGCCTCAGATTTTAGCGGTCATCACTTTACCTATATAAAATAACTCCAGTCAGTAGCAGGGAAAAGTCACATTACGAATATGACTCTGCATATCTTGCTTGTTTATATAGCCTCCTCTCATTGCTTAGAGGGAAACTGTTCCTTTAATTCCTTTAGGTCTATCACATGGGCTGGCCTACAGCTGAACTATTAATTCAACCAAGTTAAGTTGATCAAGGCCAGCGGAGACCTGGATGGGTGTGGATACTTATGTTATTGTGCTGGCTTTTTAAGAGTTTGTCAAATGACATCCAACCAAGAAGTTTACAACTTTGAGGTACACTAATACACAATAGGGAGCTTTTATTAGGCTTTGGCGCATACAGTATTATATAGGACTTTACAAATTGAGACATCTATATATCCAACTTACAACGCCCCATACATTTGCATTTTTTTCAATAATGTTTAGCAGTCAAAGGCCACTTTCGACCCTACCAACTTTTTTAATGTTTTGATTAATAGTACAGGCCTACAATGGCACAGTGCCACCAGTTTTAAAGCTAGATAAACGTTTTTCTAAACACTAGAACACAAACATTACTTGTATTTTGAGTCATAGTCCGTTGAGACCTTTTTTGTTGTTATTGTTTATTTGTGTAAATGCTAAAGCTCAGGTCTACAACTATGTGTATGTCAGCCAGCATATGCTCTGTCTCAGTTGGTAAAAGGATTATTGCGTTAAAAGCGTCCTAGAGCATAAGCGCCCTCTATAGAGTGTAGTAAAAAGAGCTATTTAATTCTGAAAGAAAAACAAGCGATTTTGCCATATGTTTATGCTTATTATGTATTCGTTTCAATAGACTCAAGCTATACATTGGGCCAATACATTTTGGTTCCTAATATGTGAAATAGCCTATATTTATATATAACCCAAACGATTCAACATTTCCGTTCAATTGAGCATGGTCTCATTGAAGAGATGGTAGTGAATAAAAAAAGGTGTAGAGGTAACAGAGTGCTGCATCCTATAATAGATCAGCTGTTTATACAATTAATTTGGTCAACCTGACTCAGTAAACAAGATACATCAGTTTGACGTTCAAGTATATAACCTCATATTTAAAAAGAGCAAATAAAGAATGTGCCTGATCAATATTAACGTGGAACGTGTTTCTCAGGCTGTTGTATCGTACGGAAAGTCATTTAGACGCACAATTCTGTTTATGTTGAACTGTTTCCTGTGTCAGCAGATTTTTCACCGGAGAAAAGCTGCTTTACTTTTGAGCTCTGTGGTGAGAAATTGGGACGTTTGTTAGCATTAACGACAGTATATTGTGTTGTGTATTACATTTCTTGATAACCAGTAAGCGGGTAATCCAACTACTTTCTTTACATATCACATTTTTGTTCTGAAATTAGCTACCTCCAGTGTAGCTAGCTAACGTTTCGTAAGAAGCTAGGTTGCTAGCGAGCTAGTCATCCTTAACAACGTGATTGTGAACTGGTTTGGCGTTTGTCCGTTTACCGGATACTATGTTGACTAGCGAACATGAGGATAAATATGCTAGTCGTAATACACGCGTTGTCACTTGTCTTGTCTTCGCCAACGCCTATTCAAAACCATTATTATTAAAGCTAATATTAATGCTACAGTCGTGGCCTAAACCGGTCAGGCCCGTCATCGACAATAAAGATACAGCCGTAAATAGATTTGTGTTGAAATCAACGTTATGAATCATTCTTAAGCTAATAGTTAATAACTGCAAAATCCAGCTTCAGTTTCGCTTATGTTAAGAATGTTGTTATAGAAACAATGATGTTCTGAAAACATGTTCTGGGTGATTTTACAGGAGAAGCAGCGCAAAATTTAAAGCAGAATGGGTGAGTGGTCGTTTTTATGTTTGCATCCATTTGTTTACATCGTTTAACTTTAAATAATACTTTTTCCATCATCAGAATAGATTTGGTATTATAGTCATATGTTTCTGATACGTGACTGCGTGCCCCAAAATCAGTGTAGCTAGCGCTAGTTCAAGAATTTGGAACATTGGCTATATTGTACAGGTTTTCCCCAATATATTAAGACTAAACTTTTTTGGTGTTTGCATTTTTTATAATTTGAATTCGTGAGAACAGCTTGTTCCGTTGATTTTGGAAAGGCACTTAATAAAATGATTTTGTACTTTTGTACTGTGCTGTATCACAGTGGTCTGTGGCTAATATTTCAGGTTGACATCTTTTTTATTCATTTCTGTTCTTTTCTGTACCCCCGCAGATGGCGAAGAGAAGACCTATGGAGGCTGTGAAGGGCCAGATGCCATGTATGTCAAATTGATATCCTCAGATGGCCATGAATTCATTGTGAAGAGAGAACATGCCTTGACCTCTGGGACAATCAAAGCAATGTTGAGTGGTCCAGGTGAGAAGGAGAAAATGACTGGATGCTCAAATGAGTTTTCTCATTTTGAACTAAATATTAGCTGCTTTTAGCAATATGCAATACAGCGGTTGCGTGATTCTACTAGACATTGCATTTTGATTGTATTTAACTTCTCATACAGTCGTGTGGCTTTGCATTTCTATCCTAAACACTTAACGCACCTGCAAAACAGTTTTTTCAATGTTTTTCAATAATCTGAAACTACCATATTTGCTAGCATTAACATTTAGTTTTTGGGGTCAGAAAGTGCAATAAGTAACTTAGTAGTTATACTTGCTATGCTGATGTTTCATTGCAATTCAAGAAATTGCAACAAATGTCAGATCTTCATTGTAGAGGTCCTTGTTTCTACCTGTCCTGACACAAGCTAATTGCCATCAGATTACAAGAGTTGTGCTTGTGCCCATTTGTCTTGGCCAATAGCAATGCATTATAACTGGTTCTTTTTTTCTTTCTTTTTTGCATTTCAAATAAGCAGGGTTATATGTACATCAAGCAGGTAGACCTTAAAGTTTTCTCTTGTTTGGAGACCCTGCAAGAATTCAGTGTAGACGCAAGCAACAGTTACTGATGGTTACGCCATCACTATAATCTGGCCATAGTAATATGTTGACCAACATACAGACTTTAAACAAAATTGTATAAAGTTGGTAAAAACAAGAGATTCAGTGGAATTCTTTAGTCGATTGATGAAAGAAATGGTTGAAGTTGCAATAGCAAAATTGGATCTCTTGTACGCTTGCTTGTCAGGCACTTCCTAGTAACAGAGCGTGTAGGCGTGTAACCATAAGAGATTTATATTTTACCCCAGGTTCATCCGATAAACAAATTTAATCATGTCAAATCGCAGAGAGTCTTGTTCAGATTCAGGTCCCGGTCTTCATCTCTTTGGCAATGGCTGCTGCTATGTCCTTTTTTCTCCTGTGAAAACCTTTACTTCGTAGCTTTTAGAAAGTAATGCATTGCCACTGATCAGTTTTCTGCTACTCATGTCTTTTGGATCATTGTCAATAGCAGAACAGTCAATAGTCTCAGTTCTGGACAGAATAATTCAGTTATTTAAAAAAAGATCTATATTGTGAAAATGGCTTTTCAGACATTTTTATTGAGGTTTAAATTTACATATTATAACATAATACCATTGATTCCAGTATTGCCGTGGATTTATTTAAGTCAAGTGGTGAACTATGTTTGCCTGTAATGGTCTTTGGTTAGCAGTGGTAGGTGGGAGGCAGGGTATATTATATGCAATAGAATATATTTATTGTATGGTTTATGATTCCTAGATTACTGCCATTATACAATGCATGCTAGTGCACAACAGCTGCAGGGGAGAGGTTGCATTCCCTGTGTATACCTCACTGACTGAACAATCATCTAACCCTCAAATTGCAGGTCAGTTTGCTGAAAATGAAACCAATGAAGTCAACTTCAGAGAGATCCCCTCCCATGTCCTCTCCAAGGTGTGCATGTACTTTACCTACAAGGTTCGCTATACCAACAGCTCCACAGAAATTCCGGAATTCCCTATCGCCCCGGAGATTGCACTGGAACTACTCATGGCTGCAAATTTCTTGGATTGTTAAATGATAAAGTGAAACATTGCAGCTTGTTTTTTTTTCTCCCCAATTTCTTTTTTTGTGTGTGTGTATTTAACGTGTCGGCCATGTATTTCAGATGAAGACATGAGAAGTGTTGAGTATTTCAATATGCATTTGTTAACATATTTTTTGCACCAGCCTTTGCCCTTTTATTATCTGTAAAGACTTTAATTTTAATAAAATAAGCTGATATGGCTGCACCAGTTGCCTAGAATATGACAGTGGTGATCCTTCATAAAATCATCAATTCCGTATCCATCTAAATAATAAAGGTCTCTTTGATGAACAGGACATGCCAGTAACACTTTTTTTATACACTTTCAAGTCTTATGATAAGATCAATATTGTTTATTTTTCCGGTTTCTTTTACATCAGATTACTGACTAAATTTAATACCCGGAATGCCAAATTACCAATAAGTATGGTGTTAAAAGGTTTGCGTTCTAAACATTTGATGGAACATGCTTTGCTATACTTTTCCTAGTGACAAAATTACAGTTGAAATGTGTTTTAAATGGAAACCATCTTGATGTAAACTAAACTATAGATATGTAGTTGGAAGTAAAGGGGGTAGATGCTAGAAATGGTCTTTTTTGTTTTGGACAAGTTCTCATTACAGACCAGCCAACTTTAACTAATGTATTTAGTGGTCTATGCTTTACCAAACCACAGGTCAATTGGAGACAATCGAACTCTCAGTGACAAACATGCTGCAATCAACAACAGAGCACTGATCCTAAAATGTTGACTAGATTCTATATCAACATATTTCAATAGTTTGTTTTGAGTTAATATACACAACAACCATCACGTGGCTCCACCCTGACGTACGCATTTTTGCATTGCTCTGCTAGCTGCCCTGATGCAGGGGGTTTCCAACATGGCGTCGATGCAGGTAGGAATACAAGTGACTGCGATGTTATATTAAATTATGCGCCTCGCAGTCTTTGCCCATTTACTTAAATGTATTGGTGTTTGTGTTAATATGAGTTTAGAGGGTGAAATGTATGGCAACATTGAAGTTTCAATGCCTGATAAGTTAGCTTTACGTTATTAAAACCTCGAATAGCTAAACTAGCGGTTAGCCAATATTTTAGTCCAGCAATCAATGCCTGATCTTTTACGCTAGCGCGTTGAAATGCCATGTTTTCCGCTAATGACAACAATGGCAAGATAAATTGGCTGCTGTATCCGACAATTGACAATGTAAATTAATATTGGAGAAAGGCCAGCCATATTTCGACTGCATAGCAAACTAACTTGTCTAGAAAACGTTAGCTACGCTACGCTAGCTAGCTAAGCTAAAGTAAGTAAGCAAGCTACACAACCAAAATGCAAGCGAAGTTTAAGCTAGCTAGCTGGCTAAAGCTTAAATTAAAGAGATTACAAAAACATCACAGGTGAATTAGCCGATTGACGGATATAATTTAGCCGCTTTTGTTCTATCAAACAAAATGTTAGGTTTATACATTTTGACGTCGTTACATGGTTTGTAGACAATCATATGCATTCGTAATGTTTTAGTTGTTTTTGCTTATAAAGTCCTACTCGTCGTATTGTCATTGTTGCCAACCCTGCCGATTTTCCAGGTTGGCAAGTATGCGTATTACTGGACGTAACAGTGTAGAAACCAACCCGATTACTGATTAATTGGAATTTTTATTTTTAGTTGATGTGTACAAATTAACGGGCTAATTCTACAGTAGTACAAGAACATGTTTTTCTTTTATGTCATACTTACAGCATTTTATTGATTAAAAACGTGTCGACTTTGGCTGATCCAGTCACACTGTATGAATGAATTATCAAGCTCTTTGTCTGATTTATATCTGCCAAGGAAATGGTGTCAATGAATATGAGAATTATTTTTGCAATGATTATACAGCTGTGGATAAATTGAGAGATCAGTGCAGAATTCAGTTTCTTTGGTTTGACTATATGTTTGGCTTTATTAAATAATAAAATAAATTGTCTGAAACCAAAAAGATGCAGTGCTTTCAGACCTCAAATAATGCAAAGAAAACAAGTTCATATTCATTTTTAGACAACACACCTAGATTGACCTGTGTGTGTGGCATGGAGATCATCACTGATCCTCCACCGATTGTCAGCTTTGTCCAACACCATGTCATCGAATGGTTAGACGGAGACCTGGAGAGGCCTACAAGCCACTGTGTCTCGCACACCCACTGTGAAATTTGATGGAGAATCGGTGGTGATCTGGGGGTGCTTCAGCATGGCTGGAATCGGGCATATTTGTCTTTGTGAAGGATGCATGAATCAAGCCCAGTACAAGGTTGTCCTGGAAGACAACTTGCCTCCTTCGGCTCTGACAATATTCCAGCTCTGAGGAATGTTTTTTCCAGCAGAACAGTGCTCCATGCCACAGAGCCAGGTCAGAACAAGACCGTGTCATGGTCAGCCAAATCTCCAGGATTGAACACCATGTGAGAGACTAGTGTAGAGCATGCTAAGACACATAAAAGCTGTGATTGAAAATTATTAGGGCTATTCCACCAAAAATAGATTTCTGAACTCTTCCAAAGTAAAAAAAAAAAAGAGTATTGTGTTGTTTAAAAATAGAGATTAGCTTGTTTTCTTGGCATTGTTCAAGGTCTAAAAACAATTAATCTTTGTTGTTACATAAATTAGCAATTTCTGCTAATGTTAAATATAAATAAATAATACATATATGTATTAATTTGTTTGTTTGGAATTTTGGAAGAAATGTTGTAGGTATTAGAATACAACAAAACTTTAAATTTTACTTACACATCTCTAAATAAAACCAGATAAACTAATAATTTTGCAGGGGTTTCTTAATATTTTTCATTGCTGCATATTAGATGTTCAGGTAACACGCTATTTTGCAGCTCATCTTGAAGGGAAACTTAAACACATGCTTTCTTCTACAGAAAAGACTACAAAAGGAACTATTAGCTCTGCAAAATGATCCACCCCCTGGAATGACGCTTAATGAAAAAAGTGTACAGAATACGATAACGCAGTAAGTAAATTAGTCACGGTCAAATTGTGTATTGGCTCAAATTCAGTGCATGGGTGTTGTAGATGTAGGTCACATGTAATCACACTATCATTTACAAGGTCAATATTATATTATATTATTCATTATATTATTCACTCAATGTAGCCAGCAATTAATGATTTATTTGATGAGTAATTCTTACAACTTCACTCTGTAAGAGGTAAGCGAGCCACATTTGGTTTTTAATAGTCAAGAATTGTGGTGACCCTTTGTCTCGCAACTCCAGTCCCTCAGCACTGCACCTCCAATGCACAGTGTCACTATTCATTCTCATGAAATATTTAATGAATGGCATGCAATTGAGTGTTGTGTAGAAAGCTGTGTCATCTTCTACCCCCACGGTAACTGTTGCTAAGCGAGTCAGGTTGTGTCCTCTAAGCACAAAAAAATTATCGAGACCCGTCTCTGTAAAATGACTCATGATCAAATGTAGGCCATAGATGTCATTGGAATCTATGTTAAGAGAATGGTGTCCACTGACCCTGTTACATCCCAGTTTCTCTCACTATTTTGACTAGCAATTGAACAAGTACAATGTTTCATCTTGAGGCTTACAAAGTCCTAGTGTTTTTGAGTTACATTAGAAAAGGCTTCATCTATTCAATTTATTATCTCTGTGGAATGATAACCTCCATGCATTATGAGGGTGACAACTTCAAACCTGTGCTTGGTTTGTTGCTGTGTTGCCATAGTAATGGTTAACTGATCTGTCGTGTTTTGGGTTGGTTGCTATGCTATGATTGTACTGGCAGTTTACAAAACCAAGTAATTCAGAAATATTATTAATTGTTGTGGACATTTAATGCAATAAATGCTAGTTATGTCTTAGATATTGACTTTGGGCATGGTTAGTCTTCTTCCGCTATCGTGACAACTTATTGAAAGAGAATATCACAAAAAATATAAGGATATGTGGCTGGATCTAGGGTTGTTCCAACAGACAATTAAACTAGACATCTTCAATTTACTGCCTTAAACTGAGTCATTTTACATTTAGTCATATCACTAAATACATTGTAGGAAATAGATGGTCTTATTATGTCATGCCTGTGTTGTGCACTGTCATTCCATTAGAATGCCTGATTTTATCCCGGTAGACAGTGTTGACAGTAGCCTACGTATGGCAGAGTAGTTTAACGTATTTTGGATCCCTCTGGGGAAAATGCATTAGGAAATGCTGACAGTCAGGCTAACGGTAGCATTTGAAAACTACTGCCAGTTTTTAGACTTAGGCCTGCACCTAGGAATGACTGACAAGTCCAAAAACAACTGTATTGTTTTTTGGTACACAGCATATTTGACATCAGACGGAGGAAATGCGTACATTTTGTTATGGCACACAATTATTGATTCATATATGTCACAAAATTGCACACAATTATTGATTTATATATGTTTCAAAATTACACCAGCAGCATGCACTAGCAGAGACCAGCAAACAACCATGTTAGAACAAACAACCAAATGTAGGCCTAGTTTGTAATTAATACATTAAAACAATTAAGGTATTACAATATGTATATGGATACATGTTGAGTGTGTGTGTGTGTGTGTGTGTGTGTGTGTGTGTGTGTGTGTGTGTGTGTGTGTGTGTGTGTGTGTGTGTGTGTGTGTGTGTGTGTGTGATTAGTATGTTGATAAATATGTATAAAAACTAACCAATTAACTCTTCTTGATGTTGTTACACTACCCTTCTGAAAAATATTAATCGTCCGTTTGTTTTAGATGGATCGTGGACATGGAAGGAGCCCCTGGGACGCTCTATGAAGGAGAGAAATTTCAGCTGCTTTTCAAATTCAGTAGTCGTTATCCTTTTGACTCACCTCAGGTAAACTGTAGCTAATTAATTGATTTTGTTCAGTGTTGATTCATGCATGGAACCCACTGAATGAATGTCCTACCACAAAGGGTGCAGAACACGTTAAATGATAATGTGATGTTGAATGTCTGCATTGCACATGCACCGGAAGTATGACAAATTCAGAAACGTTGATTGCAAAATATTAACCTTATTTATTATGTAGATTAATATCCTTTTTATATTTCCTTGTTAACTGGAAATTATGAACATGTCATTTTGAACTTGTTTACTTCGCCCTAATTATCGTTTGAAAACAACCAGCAGAGCCTGTAGTGTGACCAGGATTTCCATCAAACTCATCTTCTACTAAAGCACGAAGTGATTCCCTTCTGTTTAAACCCCAAATGGCCCTTTTCAGTTGCTCACAGTTCAATAGAGACCTTGATCCTAAAAGGGGCAAGCAGAGGGATAGTTATTCAAACAACCCAGGAGCCAAGCAGATATTGTGTGTAGAGTTACTCTTGTGATAAGGGAGCTCCGATTGTACACAGGAACTCGCATTGTGAACAGAATTGTGAAAAGTACATCTGCAGTAGCCCTTTGTCAAACAAGACTCGTGCACTGAGTCGGTTTCAGTGACAGCCATGTTTGTCATCCATGTGGGAGGCTGTGCTCCTAAATGAAACCTTACCACTCATTTGAGGCTTAGCCAGTTGCCACACTTTATCATACTCGGTTCCCTCTCCATTCATGTTGCCATAGCTATATCACACAGAGTATTTCAAGACTTTGCTCTCTTATGCACTATGACCTTTCCTCGACCTTATCTTGTTTTGCCACATCCTCTCTATTTGCATTGTCTCTTGGTTTCTCTCTCCTCTCCTCCCTTCTATGTCCCCCCACCCTACCCCTCTTTCCTAATCCAACAGCCTCATGTCGCTGGAGAGGGCTAAGCCTAGGCTTATAATGCCAGTCTCATTATTTTCTCCTATTAATGCGAAAATCTGAACTCATTCCAGGCAACTACTTTACAACTGCTTCCATGTGAAAGCTAGAAAAAAAAGGTTATTTTAACTGAATTGGGGTTAAAGCTGTTAGTAGAACGGCTGCACGCTATAAGCAAGCCTTCATCTCAGATTGCTATACGTTTGGAATATAGGAGAAAGCGGATATAGCTATGGCAACATAAATGGAGAGGGAACCGAGTACGATAAAGTGTGGCAACTATGTAACAATGAACTTTCTCACCTGGTCTCTTTTTCTGTTGCAGGTAATGTTCACTGGGGAGAATATACCTGTCCATCCTCATGTGTATAGCAACGGTCACATTTGTCTGTCCATTCTAACAGAGGACTGGTCGCCAGCCCTCTCGGTTCAATCAGTTTGTCTTAGCATAATCAGCATGCTGTCTAGCTGCAAAGAAAAGGTAAGAGCCCTAAAATACATCCCTTTGGGAAGCATCCGATCCTGCATGCCTTTTCTTTGGGAATTTCAACACTTTTAAGTTATACTAGTAAACCGTCAATTGTTGTAAGTTACAGTTTATTATCCCAGTTGTAATATGATTATCGATTGATCTGTGCTAAAATGTGTTTGTGGATCAAAGAGGATTAGATTTGATACACGCATATCTGTTTCTTGTTTTTCTTTTTACTTCACCAGTATTCTGAAATTCTCTCCATCTCCCTCTTTCTTTGTCAATATAGAGACGGCCGCCAGATAATTCTTTTTATGTAAGAACATGTAACAAGAATCCAAAGAAGACCAAATGGTGGTATCACGGTGAGTATTTAAATTGTGGCCAATATGAAAACTGCCTTAATCATCCACTTTTAAATAGAAGTAATGAGTATATAAAATATATATATATCTATATAATATAAAATAGTGAAAATGCTTAATTTCTTTTCCCACTTTCACAGATGATACATGCTAATGTACGAACTTTGTAATAATCCGAGAGGAAATCCTACTGACCTACATAAGCACTTTTTAAATATTCAGTCTTTGAACTCTGGCCTTTGACTGGAAAAAAAGGACACATTGCGCTGGATACTCTTGACTGCATTTCCCAGGTGGCGGCTGGATGCATGTTAGCTGGTTGTTATATATAATAAAAGGAACATTCGTGTGCACCAAAGGTGGATTGTTGCAGAAAAAAGCAGTTATACATCAAGCAAAACGGTTTGTTGTGAGATTATTATTATTATTGCTTTTCCAAACTATACTTTTTATTTGTATGGGTACATTTTAAGGTCCTCATATGTTGTGCAATAATAACAATGATGGATTTGTACTTGGGCCCACAAAGTGAAATCCAAATCAGATACTTATAGGAATCTGAGCATCTTAGCCCCAAGATAATTCTCCATTACTTTTCTTTAATTATATGCACTGTGAAAATACTTAACTGCATAGGCACAATGTTATGTTATTATCAATTTAGATTTGTACTGTAAACAGTTTACCACTTGTTTTAGGGGATAGACGTTTGAAGTTGCTGATCAGCAGTTATACCGTTCTCTTTCCAAGGTTAGACCTAATGTCATCTGCTTTGACAAATGGATGGTACTAATGGGGTTAAATCTGAATGACGATAAACCTCCCTCAGTTAGTCAGTGACCTCAATGCACTGATCTCTGTAAAGAGGTGGACTAAACTCATGCAACTTTGTTCTTTCTATCCATTAAGCCCAGAGATGTACTCACTCACATAAGGAATGTCTGTATGAGAGCATTGTGATAAGATCCATTTTTATTTGTATGGTATTGTCTTTCTTTGTTATTTTTTATTGAGTTAATGCTTTGGTCTATTAGGATGTCCTATTTTAAATGTTAAATGTCTTTTTTTATTTTGACTTTTAATTTCATCTAGCTTTGAAAAGGGTGTTGTTATTGATGGGGCAGTGTGTTTGGGATTGTGTATTTATGTGTAATTTAATTTAAGATATCTATATGATTTTAGAAAGTTAGGGACTAACTGTTGAAAGGCATGGTCTGTATAGAAATCTTAAAAGAAAGGCTAAGGTGATTTCCCCTGGTCAGAGTTTTGGCTCAGGTACTTTTTCAATAAAGAGATCGCTTCTAAAAAAAAAAGAAGATATTTTGAATTTAACTATTTTCACCAAAAGAGACTGTTGCATTCTAACATGTCTATTGTATATAAGTCTAAATTGTGGGTTGATGTGACTGAAGTTAGCTATGGGTGCAGTTACTTTATAGTATAACAGTGACAATTAAGAGTGATTTATTGTGTCAGCATGAGGATGACCTCATTAGGGTGTATAGTACAGATACAGTGTGTTCCAAGTAACATCAAAGCTACTGTTGGTCAGCAAGTTTAGTAGTTTTATCTTAGGGGTGCATGCAAGTTTAAGGCCTGATTATTCTTTTTGGCGCCAGATTTTGACACAATTGTAGTCTTCAGAAATTAATATATATGTTACATAGGATGGATTGACGGATTTCAGCTGCAGGAGGTTGTGTGGTTTTGTGTTGTTTCAGACAACGATAACTTCATTCCTATGTATACAATTCCTGCTGCCATCTATTCAGAAATACTTGAATTTCCCATTCTGGGTTGTTTATATTTTATAGCTTTTACTTCCCGGAGAATAGATTATTATTAAATTTTTTTAAATTGAATCTGTGTGAATGTGAATAGGTGACCATGGCACTCTGGTAACAGCAGACTATATTGATAAGATCAAAATCTGGTCAGCCAGTGAGTTTTATTGTTATACACAAAAGTGGTTTATACTTAGCCAGTGTACACTTTTGCAGTGTGCTGGCAGCAGGAATGAGTTAAACTGTCATAATGGCATTAGTGCAGGGAAAAAAAGCCTTTACACAATGGACAGGAGATCAGTATAGAGTTCTGAGAGATTGGTGTGACAATAATTCGGATGTCTCTTTTACTCAGCTTTTTTCCCCGACGTGTTTTGAATTACCAATAATCAAAGCTAAGGGTGTTATTTATATTTGATCATTTGTTTCTGGGATGTACTAGCTCCATGTAAGAGGTGCCTGTTCATTTTCCTAATCAATAAAAGCAAAAACGTCAGTTGTAATCTTGTAAAATTATTATGTTATATAAATCTTAGCACCAAAAGAAAAAAAACACTACGTATTTGTTTGCCCATACATTATAAGAATATAATCTTATTGCTCTCGTAATGTGATTATATATTTATATAAAGCGACCACCCAATTAGGCTTTACACAACATTTGACCCTGTACAAAGACACGCGCTTTAAAGTCACAATGTAAGTTTATAAGCGCACATATTGACAGTCAGAAGTGTGCAAATCACTGCATAACTATAATTCAGAACGCGTTTGTGTTTCTTGCAGTTGTGTGAACTGGCAAAATCTAAATCTAACGGTGATGCTTAGAAACAAACGACAACAATCTGTCACTGTTTAACAAAGTAGGCCTACTTAATCGTTACATACCATGGCATACAGCGAGTAAATGCTACCCTAATTTTGTTTGTATAAATAGAGGATACTTTGTGGTAGGGAGGGTAATGTAAAGTGTAACCTTTATGTATTTTTTTTATTTTTTTTACTGATTTTATCACACCACCAGAATAGCACTACTAAGGGAATATAACATGATATAATAAGTACCAAAACAATTATTTTTAAATCAGCACACAATGAGTGCGGATATTTTATAGTCTAATGAAGAAATAGCGTCATCTGACAAGTGAAGTGGCGACCCACCTCCGGTTGAAGAAATCCCAGAAAGCAAATCAAGACCAAACCATTTCCCTCCCTCTAACGGGTGTTCGATTCATTTTTACCATGGATAACTACATATGCTTTCTTTCTGGCATCCAGTTTTCTTAATGCATGGCAGAGAAAATATTGTATTAAGAAGTTCATGTGCCGATAGTCATTCGAATTTGGGGTTGTGGCAGGCTATATTGCCCTTTTGACACAATGCGTTGAGTGGTTTGTTCCTTTTTCCATCAGTTCTCTTTAGTGTTTGCCAATGTTGGAGGTGTAACTGGGGTCTGGCCCTGGACAAAGGTAAAATAATACCTCAAAATATAACTTTGTTTAATACAGATAGCGAGTAGATTATGTTTTGAACTGTCCCCTATCTGTATGTTTTCGTGGGAAACTGAATTTGCACATGCTGTCGTTGTTACGATGGGGATGCTATGCATAGGGGAATGTTCGGCCGATCAGCCATGATGCCTGTGTGCTTTGGATCTGCAATCTCACCATACACAACTCTTATTCTCTGCTATCTCCCTCTTCCATATTAAATGCCCGAAGATTACATAAATAGTTTTTTAATCTAACAATAGGCACGCACGAGTTATCATTTTTAAAAGCTGACATAAGTTTATTGATAATTAAACCGTGCTGAGAACTCGTATAGCCAGAGCTAGTGCAGGAGACCGTGTTGGCTATTCCCTGATCATGAACCAAATTTGAATTAACTGTTTAAAACGTTAGCTTACGAAATGTTCATGTCTTTGAATGCAGGCATTTGAGAATGGTCCATTGCAACTTACTAGCACCAAATATTTTTGTAAACGTAAACAAAAGGTTATTACTGCATTTGAAGTAGGCCTGTACGATAGACCATACACGAGTGTTACCGAGTATACAGATTTCTTGATCATTTAAAAAATAATTAATCGCGAGCCACAGCAGTACTATCTCCAAGTTAGCTTGCAATGATTTCGATTGAAAGCTGTGCTTCCAAACGAATAGCCTTCATCGCAAAGACCTTTAGTGAAAGGGCCTGGCCAGGTTCACCTGTAGAACTATGACAGGTGCTAAGTAGTCACTTAAAATGATTTTTTTTCTGTTATTAGATTTCCAATAAAAATACTATCCAAATGGGGTTTACACTAATTTGTTTTTATTGTCTCTATATGATTGTTTATCCTATGCATTTTAGTATAACCTTAAGCTTCATGTTGTAGCTCTTTTTAAAGACTCTTAGTCTTTTGCAACAAAATCATATGGAGGAGATGAGAGGGTGTGTGATACTATTAGAAGGTCTAAGTCTTAACTATGTAACAACATAATATGTTTTTGCAATACTTTGTATCAGAATGAGGTAGGCTTAGTTACACTGCTTATGGAATCGTGTGACATAAACAGCATTGGATGTTGGCCTTGGTTGATTTAATTTGGGGACCATCATACCAAACAATGTGATTGTAATGCATTCAATTAAGATTACAGTGATCTACACATCGCTAACTGAAGCGCATAGGCTAATAACTTTATGGTCCTTTATTTGACCACTTTTTAAAAATAAATTTAATTAAATTATAATGTGTGTTGGTCATGCCGGTGGATGCTGTAATAATATAACATCATATAATGAGTACATAACAGGTAGGTCTCAGCATGAAACCTCTCAACCCAAACAGGACTTCTGATTCAGCTGTTTTGTTTGATTCTGATTTGTTTTGTAGATTTGCATGAGAGAGTATTATGCTTAATAACACTGACGAGCCAAGCTGAAAAGTAAGATGATTTTGTTGCACTGATGCACTACCACATCAGGGTGGGCAGCGTAAGAGCTGGATGTGCAGAGAAAGCCCGGGTCTGAGCGTAGCGTAAAACACTTTCTGCAGGCTTTAATAACGCACCTGTAATGTGTATGGAAGATGGAAACAATGGGTTCATAAATGCACATTAATGTCTGATGCTCAGAGTATTAAGGGTTCTATGGGGTTTGTCTCTGTATTAGTATACCACGTTGCCTCAAATGTAAAACTATGCCAAGCATGAACCTAGGTTAGCCTAGTCTACTTGCTCGATCGCTTTCTTTGTTTCTGGGCCTAGAGCTTGTTTATTGTCTGCTTCTAGGTATAGAGCATGGCTCAAGTGAAAGTGCAGACTTCAGCCCCCTTGGCTGGTCCTGGCCTCTCCCCCGGAATGTCCCCCGTAGCCATGGCCAGCCCCGGATCCCTGGGTCTGCAGCCCTCCGTCAACGGCACAGGCCCTGCCCCCACGCCCGGCTGCACCGCTCCTTCAGCTGGATATGGGGATGCCCCTGTGTCTGCCACCTCGCCAGGTAGTTCTCTCACACACACAGCATCAATGGTCGTTGTTAGACAGTAAGAAGAGGGTGTTTGTTGACGGTAGGACATAATGTCTTTACTGTGCGCTCTATGCAGGATCGCCCCAGGAGGACATGGCAAACCCTAAAGAGAAAACTCCCATGTGCTTGGTGAATGAGTTAGCCCGTTTCAACAGGATCCAACCACAGTACAAGCTCCTCAACGAGAGAGGGCCTGCACACGCTAAGGTGTGGGCTTGGTGTTTGGTGGACTGAAATCATTTGATACATTTTTTTGATTCATTTTATTTAGTTTTTAGCGCTTTTCTCAAGACTCAAAGCGCTTTACACAAATTGGTCGCCAATTAATTACACAGAACGAACAACGAATGGACCGACAGCTATCAAACACAACACTCAGTCTGAGTGATACCACGGCAGCCAATTTGCGCCAGACTTGCTCACCCAACATATTACGACAGACTTGCTCTCACACATAGGACACACAGACCGACTCCAGGTGAATTGGCAGTGACTGGTCAGGGCACTGGTAGGAGAATGGAGCATGTTTTTTTTGATGGCCTTTTGCAGATGTTATGATCTAAACAGCGAAAATTCTATCACTAGTCTACTCTCTAATAATGCATTTCTAAACTGGGTTTTCAAGTTTGCTTACAAATGATTTAAAATGCAAGGAAAGAAATATCTCTTTAAAGTGTTGTCTATCTTCTAAATATTATGCTTGACCTTTATTCTTTTCCTGTTTCCTTGCTTTCCTTTTTTCTTCCTCTGGGTGGCGCTGTGCCAGATCTTCACGGTGCAGCTGTCTCTTGGGGAGCAGGTGTGGGAGGCAGAGGGCACCAGTATCAAGAAAGCCCAGCACTCCACAGCCTCTAGGGCTCTGATGGAGAGCCTGCTCCCCAGGCCGGCACCCCGCTCTCCCAAAATGGACATCAACAGCAACCCAGGTAGTTTGTTCCATCCAGCACTGCTAATCTGTACAAGTTGTTGTTAGATAGATGTTTATTAGTTTCTTCTGCTCTGTTTGATAAGAGTTAAAAAAACGTGGTATTTACAACTCAATGACCTGAATATACCATGTAAGAGTAAAAAATATTTAAGAAAACCAAAAAGGGTGAAATTTGTTTTTATTTTAATTCTGCCTTTGTTAGTAACAGTCGAGGACCCGTTTAATGTTGATGCTCTAGTGGGGCTCACAGAGCACCTTTTCTTGTTCCTCTGAGCCCCAAGGTGTCCATGGGCTTTGTCCCTGGTTCCACAGGTGTGGAAGAATGTCACTGTAAAACAACAGAACTCAAAGACGCTGCTCACCTGCCACCACAATAAACTTGAGCCTAACTTTGTCTCTTCTTCTTAGCATATCATTTTCTAAATGCATTGCTCCTAGCTTGAAACTAAAGATAAAGGTGCAGGCGTTTGACTTGTTTATATGTTCGTTCCTTAGCCTTCTCTAGTGAAATGCGCACTTTCTCCGTTGCTGTGGATAAATCGTCTGCTTAATTAATATGTCATATAATGTAATATAATGGCCCATGTTGCAAGTTCTTTTTTCTAGGTGCTCTTAGGAGTTTATGAGACTCCACATTGCGGCTAATAGGGATTCATGAGGTTTCTCACGGGTACCGCAATAGTACAGCTCGGTTGGTTGTAATGAAACCCACCATTTTCCCATAAGATTCAAAAACAGTTTGACATTTGTTGAAACATATTGGTAAGGTTAAGCTAATAAGTGTTTATCTAGAAACTCGTTTTTTGGTACTGTTATGTTGGCAATCTGTCTTGCTTACTCTTCGTTGTAGTAGTGTTCTGTTTTGTAGTGCATTTGCATCTGGCTTACTATATTACCTCTTCGTTATGTCACTTCCCCTGGCTGTTCTGCTTGTGTAGCACACACTTTAAAAAAGGATCAATATAACTTCATCCTGTTTTTCGTGGTTGTTTTGTATTTAGGAGTACTACAGGAATCACTTAAGTGTGTATTATTCAATATATTTAATAGGTGCATGTATGTGATTACCAGGGATTTAACTTGCAGAACAGAACAATAGGAAAACAAGTGTTGTTGTTTTATCGTAACACACAGAACAGGAATCGCATAATTTGTTTAATCAGTGCACTAACAGCACAGTGTCTGAGGGTGTCTGGAGGTAGTGTATTGTAGCGCACAGACACCGGTTACAGTCAGACTCATCTTAACACTTGTTTTTTTGGGGGGGAAAATACATAGAATGAGTTGATGAATGATGAATTGTTGTATGTTACCATGGTTACAGTGGTACTTCATTGACTTGTCGTTGCAAATCAGCCTTGCACTTGAAAAAAAATCTATAAAACAGTGAAAGAACATTTGTTACTGTAACTCAAAGGGATTTTGCAGAATATTTTGCCCTAAGGTTAAACCATTTAAACACTATGCAGTGTAACCTCTTGTGAAGAAAATTGAAATGCTGAAATTATTAAATGTACTATTACTGTGCTCAGTAACCAATCTGCAACAGCTCTGCCGTTTGTCCATTACTCCCTCACCTATCTATGTCCCTTCTTTTGTTTTTTAGGCAGTATAACCCCAACTGTAGAGCTGAATGGTCTGGCTATGAAGAGAGGGGAGCCAGCCATCTACAGGCCCCTGGACCCCAAGCCCATGCCCAACTACAGAGCCAACTACAACTTCCGGGGGATGTTCAACCAAAGGTGAGGCTTCAAGCTCAACACATCTGAAACCACGGATGGTCGTAAAAACTCAGTTCCTTTCCCAATCAATGGGACGTGGCCGGCTCTCTGTTGATCGATATGAAATTGCCACCATTAGCTTGAATCCTGCATTGCAATGATATGGGCTACATGCTGTGTCATTATTGTTATCCCAAACAGATTGATTCAAGACCATGGCAAAGACGCTAAAGGGGGTATTTTTTTATTTTCATAATTTTATTTTTTTTCTTACTGTTGAACCACGCATTGTTCTAAATATGCTAATAATATATGAACGTGTCATACACTAGCCTGAACATTGAACTGACAACCGCTGTCTGCTAAGCCTGCACTGGGTTTGAAACAGAACGGTTCTGTCTGTAAGAAGACAGGAAGCGGACGATTGCAAAAATGTATTTCTAACAAGATACCTCTGACCCATCATTGTAATGAGTCTTTCAGTTTGCACTCGTTTTTAGTTTTTCAATAATTTTAAACGTTTTAATAACAGCCTTTCCCCAATATGTGTCTGTGCAATGTATGAACACCAGCACCATGCATTATGTATTTTCCTACATAATTAAATTAAAGATAGGATTTGATGACAAAATAATATCTTTGCATCACATAGACTTACTATCATTTTAGGGTCAAGTTGATCGATGGTTCAGAGTTTTCTAGAATTAAAAACACATTAATTAATGCTTTGCTTTCCCTTTATTGAGCTTTTTTAAGTCTTAAAAATCAGTAAGATGACATCAAAACCCATCAAAATCACATCACATGGATTTTGAGGATGAGGAGTACATTTCTGTGAGGGTTCCGCCTTCAACACATATAACATCTCGATGACATAGAGCTACGGAAACGCTAACTGTCTTGCGTTTTGAGGGTCAGGCTACATATAGATCTATACATTTATTAATTGTATCGTTTGCCAGTTTTTTGTTTATTAATGAGTATACCATCTTAGGCTGGCTTAACCCTAATGTGCGGTGTGTTTCAAAGATGTTCTGCATATGTTGCTTCATCTCCACATGTTTTTGAAAGCAACAACGTTCTGTGATCTTATGGGGTCTCATTTTTCTCGTTCTCTGTCAGCCTCTGTTTTTTCACCTCACTTAGGCCGTCCGCTCTTTCCAAAACTCCATAAAAATGCCACAGAGCCCCGATTAATGATTCCCCTCCCCTGGTGAAGGAATGTGGCAGAGAGAGGCTGCCATTTTACCTTATTTAGTCCAGTTACTACGCTTCACCGGAAAGACAGGTTATTTTTCATCAGCATAAGTCAGGGTTCTTTTGTATCATTTGTTAGAGGAAGAAAGTGAGTGGGAAGAAGGGATTTATCATCCGACTACTTACAAGATCATTTAGAATATGTACTTAAAATCATGGACAGAGAATCTAGCCAATAATGTCATATCAATCATATATCATTGTATCAAATTATACATTTATATTACGTTGTATATTATATTTATATATTAAATTACTTTTCTTATCAAATTTTATTCTGTCCATTGCCAAACTATTAGAATTTGACCATTACATTGAGATGTAGCCTTTTTTTTTTACCTCTAGATGGCAGTACTGCCTCAATTTGGATAATACATTGGCTTGCTTATATATGGTGATTGAGCACCCATTTTGTAACATGTAAATTTCAATTTATTAATACAGTTCTTAAGTTCTTAAGGTTAATTTTCCTTTTCCCACATGTGTATTAGTGTCACCAGTCTATAGCTGCAAATGATCAGATATTTCTGTATTAATCCTGAATCATGGTCTTCAAATGTTTTTGAAAATGTTAGGTTATGAAATTAATAAGGCGATTATGTCGTCTAATCTAGAGAAAGAAAAAACATCCCTTGAAGAGAGAATGTCGTCCGTAAATGTCAGTCAGTTTATTACCTCTCTGGTGGCTTATCTCTGCTGGTCTTAAGAATATTAGAAAATGTGACCTTCTGCTTGGTTACATCATTTTGGTGCAGAGACTCGCTGCGTTGGGAGTTGAGAGAAACGAGGAAGAAACCAAGAGGGAGGGAACTAAGAAAAAGAGAAAGTGAGAAAGCTGTGCCAGAAACCCAGACAAGTGTCATAAAGTAGAATACAAGCCCTTCTATTATCCCAAGGTCACTTGTGTTTTCTCCACAAAGTCTCTCGTCTTCCGCCCTCAACAAGCTCCAGATAGATGGAGGGAGATCTGCCGGCAGCGGAATCTTAATCGGTTCCCTGCTTTGATGGCTTACTGGGTAGAGGAGTGACAGAGCATATTCATAATCAGTCACTTTAATGATGTCGGAAGGATGGGAAGGTTTCCATATTCTCACATCCTTATCTATTATGGCCAGTAGGAGTGATCCGGAGCCATGTTGATGGAGAACGTTATCATTAAAAGGCCAGCCCGGCTCTGATTCATCAAGGCTTTAATCACCGCCAAGAATAGTATTGATTCATTCAGAAAGGACCGGCATGAGAAATATGGCAATTAAATGAAACATTAATTTGTCTGCGTCTCAATTCATCTTATTTATGGTGACAGTCCCATGCATTATTTCAGTCCGCAACCAAAATCAATGGTTGAGTTCGTATTCACTAAATTCGAACAGTGTTCAGCACATAGAATAGGTGTTTAGAAATGACAAAAAAGTCCTGCAACATGGCACGCTGAACTGGAGGACCCTAGATCGCTGACCTTAGATTTACTCGCCTGTTGTAATAGGCAGCAGCTTAAACAACGTTATGTCCTGTTTCAGTTTTTTTATTATTTATTGATTCTTGGCTTTGGCGACAGTGGAATTGCTCTGGCATGCCCATTCTACTCCTAGTTCTGCGGGTCAGACATAAATATAGTTTGAGAATACACTCAGAGATGTAGAATTCATCCTCCCTTTCTTGTGGTGTGTCACTGGAGACTCCCCTGATGACTTAGCTGTGGCGCTCCCATTTTTTCTATGCCCTCATCCCGAGGGATCCCCTTACAGGCATCCTGTAAGGTTGGAATGTGGACGTGCTTTTTCCCTGGCGGAGTACAGCCCAGCTCGTTTTTTTTTTTTAGTATGACAGTAACATTATGTCAGCTGGAACAACAGCGCTGACGACTTGAGGATGCTTTCCTTGCGGAATTTCCTCGTGTGATGTAGGGATGCCGAGCCGGGCGGCCCTTCCCATTAGGAAACGGAGAGGAAGACTGGGTCGCCTCTCCGGTGAGGACTCCACTCCCAAAAGCGTGCCGGAGTGGTGGGGCTGGAAAGTTCCGTCAGCAGAGGCAGCGCTCTGACAAACAGCTGCTGCTCATGTTTTCTTATTTGCGTCGCGATAAAAGGCACAAGGGAAAGCAACAACCCACATGTGAACCCAATGGTTCCACTTCATGAATGGTTTCATTTGTTCGTTTCATATTGGTGACATTTTCGAGTACAGATGGGATCTTAAGTGTTGCCTATAGAGCTTGTGTTGCTTTAGGTCACTCCGTTCCTGATCTACGGGCAAGTCGAATAAGCTGAGGCCACAATGATGTTATATATCTTAGGTCTTTTTCTCATTAGATGTGGAAAATGACCCACATTTCTTTTGTACCTAGATTTTGTTAATCCGCTCAAAAAGGACTCCCTTTGCAGCCAGCAGGATTGTTCATCAGTTGAAGTAATGCCCTATTTACCGAAAGCGTTCACCTTCTCGAGCCTGGAAACATCGCTGGGCTTTGTCGTGATTCCTGTAAAGTCTGTCATCTTGCATTTGAATGATGTTACACCTTATGTGCATTTCTGGAGCCAGAGTTGCTGCTGATGTGCCTCACTCTACTGTAGACTCAGTCAGGCCCACGGTAACACCAGAATTGCTCGTTTCACAGTTTGTAGCAGAAACTTAAACTGTTGCACGGTAGCCAAGAGGCCCCGTTGCTTTTCCTTCTTCACCCAGCTGGAATAGACTTGGAAAAACATGGATGCAACATTTAAATAATTGAAATCGTTTTTTAAGCAAATTTGTAAGCTGGAAGTTATTCTGTATTTAGTTGTAGAATTCAGGAAGATGGGTTAACTCAATGTTATTCAGTTAGCTTTCACATGAATAGACTAGATCAACTTGTCATGCTAACAATCAGGATTTGGTTCGCTAACCAATCTGTCAATGATCCCTGTGTGGCTGTTTGCCATGCAACATGTAGGGCCAGCGTTTCAGCGCATTTCAGGAAGAAGAGAGTCTGGGATTCATTTAGTTTTTTATGACGAGTACCTCTCTGTGGCTTATCTTTTTGTACCATCACACATGGAGGCTTTGGTTGTTCCAGGAATTACAGGCCTGCCGATGGATAGTAGGTTGTGTAAATGTCCCAGAGTGATGAGCCTGAGGTGGGGCTGTGGTGTGAGGTAATAGGGTTCTCCTGCCATGTTCAGCCCACCAAAACCAAGTTGTGTCGAAGTAAACTATAATTTTATTCGTGGGATTTGGAAATATTGTCCGAGTTAGTGTGTGTGTGTGTGTGTGTGTGTGTGTGTGTGTGTGTGTGTGTGTGTGTGTGTGTGTGTGTGTGTGTGTGTGTGTGTGTGTGTGTGTGTGTGTGTGTGTGTGTGTGTGTGTGTGTGTGTGTGTCCTGGCAAGAATCCAAGTGACACTCTTTGGTGCTTCGGTGTCTAGTCAGGCTGGCCCGACCTGAATGACCTTAGTGGTTTGGTTGGAGTAACCCCTGCTCCTCAGTCCGAGTGACCTTTAACCCTCATACCATTAACCCGAGACCTGCTGTACAATAGCAGCAACAACAGGCAACAGTCACGTCTACGATCTTAGCAAGATTACAGGCCCAAATGTAGGCCCTTTTATTTGCCAGCCCTGTTCATGTGCATTGGGAAGTGTTAACGCAACTGGGTGCCGTAGAACTTTGCCTGCTATCTATTGATTTGTTTTTGCCAGTTTATGTATGGTCAAACTGACAAGTGTGTATCAGCCAGGCCCCATGGCAAACATTTGGGGTCAATTAACTGTTTGCAGCCCTTCTGCCTTCATTTTGTTGATTTAAATGCGTTATATATGTGTGTCTGTCTTCGTCTATGGATGCATGAAGTAAGAGAGATTGCGTTCCCTACCCTCCGTACTCCCGTAGTCCACATGAAGAGGTTTCCTATTTTCACATTTACAAAGGCGGATTACACATTTTTCTTAATTCTTAAATGGAGTAGAGCCCCTTGAGTTGCTCATGTGTATGAAATGTGCGTTACAAATACATGACTTGGCACACACACACACACACACACACACACACACACACACACACACACACACACACATATATATCCCTGAGCGCTCCTGGCGTCGGTGCGGTGAACATGAAGCTTTAGTTTGCCGTGGGAAGCGAAACGCCCCAACGGCTTGGTCCTCCGTCCACTTAACATTCCATAACATGTGATATCTCCATCCACTGTCGGCTCTCGATGCCAGAGGGCTCTGCCAGAGCACACAGTTCATACGAGAGACCGAGGAGCCTCGCGTAGCCCCGCCATCTTCATGTCATCCTCTCAACCCAGTGTCTGCTCCAGGGACTTTCCTATTGATCCTATCACAAGGATCAGATGCGTTCGGCGCGATAGACCATCAATTTAAACATGTGCCTTTGGCCAGACCTCGGCAAAGATGTTCTAAACACTCCAAATGGGTGCAAAGCTTATGGAGCTGCTTTTTATTGAGTTGTTTTTTTTTTGGGACGTGGAGGAATGGAACACGAGTCCAGCATAAACAAACGGACTGGACAGTTTATTCTCAACAGAGATCGCAAGGAGTGCTCAGTCACATCACAGTTGGGCCTGTCATCCTCACTGCCTGCCTGCCTGCCTGCGTGCGTGCCTGCGTGCGTGCGTGCGTGCCTGCGTGCCTGCGTGCGTGCGTGCGTGCGTGCGTGCGTGCGTGCGTCGGTTTATGCAAATTGAGAGCCTAAGCAAAAGTTGACTCCAAGCCAGCTGTGTGCTTATCATGTCCTTGGATGTGAAGACAGTGTGGCTAATGTCCTTTGTCATGGTCTATGTATAGATGTTTGGACTGAGTCACAGGGAGCAGCCCCTCACTGGCTGACAAAAAGAGAGATCTTACGAAATGCAGTTGTGTTCTCACAGGACATTTACCGCTCAACTCAGTGCCCTCTTTCTCAAGATGGCCGTTCCTGGCCCCTGAGGTGTGCCCCTGCTAGCCCTCTAACAGAAAACGGTTGTTGACGAAAGAAGGCGATGGGTTCCTTATGCTGCGGGCTCGCTCCGTCCAGGGGTCAGAGGGAGGACAGCCAGCGGGAACACGGCGCTCCGGTCAGCCTCGGTGGCCCGAGGGGAGCGTTCAACGGTGGAACACGCTGCGCTACACTTTCGTTCCGACCAGGAATGCCCATTCCCATTTATCCCCTGCAAATCTCCCATGTGATGTGTATCCAACAACAAATTGAACTGGTTGGGGTTAAAAACAGAGTGGTTCCTTGACAAAACCGACGCTACTACCCCCCCCCCCCCCCCCCTCCCCTTCCCTTCCCCATTCTACTTTTTATGAAAAAGGCTCATAAACGGTGAGGGCAGGATCTGAGCTGGGCTGAGCCGCTGCCAGGCCCGCCGTTCCCGTCAGCCAAGGCCCGGGCCTCCCGTTGGCACGGCCTGGGTCCAACTCCCTGGTACTGTTTACCGAGCCCCACTGCGCCCAGGATGGGCACGACCCCTGTGTCTACGCCAGGGTTATCGACCACAGCTGTCTTTATTAGGATCTTTTGCTAAAACAACAGCGTTTTAGAGGACGTCTGTCTATGTAAACAGAGCTTGATTCATCTGGAATGTCCGTGTACCCTCTGGTGCTCTGCTCCAATGTTTTCCCCTCTTCTATGGCGCGTCATTTGCCTTGTTGGCGTGTTGAATAAGCTCTGCGGTCTACAAAGATTGTACATGGGGATTTATTTTATGCCCTGTGGCACGCTACGAGTCTGTAGCACTGTAAATCTAATTAAAGGCTCCAGGTTTTGGAAACGGAGCTCAAGTGCCATTATGACTCAGCAATAACGTGCCAGCGGAGGGTTTGTGTTGCACATGGCCGGGGCGTTCTGTAGAGCCAGGCATGGAGGCAGGCACGGTGACAGCCCTCTGATTAAATTGCTTGGTGGGGGACATTCATAATCTCATGCTTGCAATTGACCCCATGACATACAGTCAAAAAGCAGCCACAGTTTATATTTTTACAAATTCAATTTAAAATAAGTAATACAACCAGGTTAATTGGGCTGAATGGGCAAGTGGAGTGAGGATATGTATCGAGATTTGATAAATGAGTATTTTCAGTAAATAAAAAGCTTTTAATCTTTGTTGTCAGGGCTCAAAATATTACTCATCCAAAAATCTACAAAATGTGCCCCTTTAGCACTCCATTCATGATCAGGCATTTGGTGTACGAGTCTATTTACAACACGATGCTTTTAAATTCACTGCTCGATCGAGGTAGCAGTAATAAAGTGTAATCGCACTCAAATATATATCTTTTATAAAGGATATCGCTTGCTCGTCTACTCATACATTTGTAAAATATAATGTGAACCTGTGCTATTATGTATTTCTGTCGCTAATCTGTATCTCGATGGCCCTCTGTACTTTGGATCCAAGAATTGTCACATGAAGGACCAATAATGGCCGCCCGCGTGTGTTTATGAAAATCCAACGTGCTGCCCCTGTATTCTTTCATTAAAGCTTGTGTTACACTTCAGTGTGAACGATTGTGCTCACCTCGTTAGAATAAACCCTTAACGACCAACTCAATACAGGTCGTGTAAGGTTTGTGGCATGGCCAACCGTTCCAGGAGGCCGAATTGGAATCGTCAACTGGCTCTCGGGATGATGTTTTATGGTGTCTTTATTTTCTTCTCCCAATCTTGGTTAGCGAATGGCCCGCTCACCTTGGCTCACCGCCGGCTCCGGGGTGATCGCTGTGTCTTGCAAGCAGGCCAGCGGGCTGTCTGCCTGGGCCTCAGCCTGCCCTGTGGTGACGTGGTCTGGTCCTTATGCCCCACGTTAGGAAGTAGTCAACCTTGATTGCAGAAGAGAAAGCTATAGGCCTGTACATTTACGAGAGGACATGGAGAAGTCATAGTGTGAGGTTTGACTGGATTGGTCCAGAACATGTTGCTTTTGCAGGGAGGAGTCCCAGTCACTTTTATTTGTATCAGTCTTCCATCCTTTGTTGAAATTTAACGCGTGTTGGGGGAGCATCCTTTGTCCAGGTGATCCTACAGCAACATTTCTTAAATCACCTTTTTCATGTGTGCAGATCCTATTTCACCTGCATCGTTCGTTGGTGCTGTGAAACAGGAAAGCCCCATTGTGCGGCGCCTGATGGAGTACCTTGACGGTGGGAATGTGTAGTTGGAGGGGTGTTGCCAGGACACAGTCACTCACTCCCTAGCGGAGGAGGTCCAGTTCTGCTTCTCCTGGCGCCGCCCTGATCCAGGCCTCCCTGGAACCACCGTGTGTGTGTGTGTGTGTGTGTGTGTGTGTGTGTGTGTGTGTGTGTGTGTGTGTGTGTGTGTGTGTGTGTGTGTGTGTGTGTGTGTGTGTGTGTGTGTGTGTGTGTGTGTGTGTGTGTGTGTGTGTGTGCAGTGGGGACCTGAGTAGCCTGTTGTGTGTGTGTGTGTGTGTGTGTGTGTGTGTGTGTGTGTGTGTGTGTGTTCTGTGCGTGTGTGTGTGTGTGTGTGTGTATGTATGTATCTGGTGTGTGCGTCTGTGTGTGTGTGTGTTTCTGTGTGTGTGTGTGTGTGTGTGTGTGTGTGTGTGTGTGTGTGTGTGTGTGTGTATGTGTGTTTCTGTGTGTGTGTGTGTGTGTGTGTGTGTGTGTGTGTGTGTGTGTGTGTATGTTTTCTCTGTGGGTGTGTGTGTGTGTGTGTGTGTGTTTCTAAAGAAACAAGGCAGGCAGCGGGCCCCTGGCTCTCGTGCCTCATGAAGTCAGTTGGGGGGCCTACAGTACATTCCTATAAATTATTATAAAGATCGGCCTATGAATATGCTAGGATGGGCACGACTAGTCGACGTGCAACTCAAGCTAAATTGTTTTACACGATTAGTGTAAATGTAATAGCTAGATACTGTGCATGAACTCAATATTTTCCTGTTTATTTACTTTCCCTTGATAAGCCACAGATATAAGTGTATACTAATGTATTCGTAATGGGCCATTAATAGCTAGTAATAGTCATAGGACCAAAATAGAAAATGAGGAGTCATGAGTTGAATGCAGTGGGAACTCCTCTGGCGTAACGTGTTCAAAATAGTACTGGTCACACCAGGCTTGACCCTACGCTCGGGGATTATGTGTTGGTGTATAATAAGACTCTGTTTTCATTAGTTTAATGCTTTGGCTTATTTAATCAATAGGTTGTAGTTACAAGAGTCATATAATATGAACCTATCCAACTTCATTCCCTTGGAAATGAGGGGTCACGCGTTGAACCGACCTCCTTTAAAATTGAACTGAAAACATTGGAATAGAATCGAATTGGAAACATTGGAATTGAAAACTACCAAGTTCAACACTACCTGGGTGTATGAGCTAGTTAGCTTCGATAATTCAAAGTGAGTTTTTAGGTTGACAGCTCAATCCCTCTACCATTTCCAAGTGCTGAGTATGGGAGGCTTAAAGTGGTTATATTTTTTTAACCTAGTTGTTTTTTACTTTTAAACTACTCGAAAATCCCGAAGGAAAGTATTCATAGTAGATGTGTCATGCTCTTATTGAAACTCTGCTAGTCTGATTGTGTGTGGGCGGACTGACGGTTTGAAGTCGCATGTGTCTGTCTATCCGTCCGTCCGTCCGTCTGTCTGTCCACCTAAATGATTAAGATGAGACGGTAGAGTCGACGTCTGTGGTGGTCCACATGAAAGAGGTCTGGAAGCTGCAGGGAAGCGTGTTACTTCAAAGAGTCCATTCCATTACCCAACGCAGATGAGTTATCATTTGATTGAGTTCCTGCTGCAGTTTGTCGTTTTTCTCGCTCGCTGTCTTTCTCTCTCTGTCTGCATCGCCTCTATAGCTGCTCATGTCAATCATACCCGATGCTCGCTCTCTCTCCCTCTCTCTCACTCCCCCCATCGCTCTACCTCCGTATCTCTTGTCTCTTGTTCTCTCTTTTCCCCTCTCTGTGTGTGTCTGGCTGTTGGCTGTTCCAGTCTCCACCCTCCCATCTATGTGTTCTGTGTAATGCTCATAGCCATGTAGGACTTTCCTGTATGGATCTCTTATCTGTTTTAGCTCAGATCTGGTTCATGCCTGCATTTATGTGCCTTCAGCTATCTTTATGCATGCTATTTGGCATGGGAGTTTTTTCCCATTGTGTGTAAGTGTGTGTGCGCTGACTAGTGTCCTGAAATTATGTGCTTGTGTGCAATCCACCACTTTCCCACGTTTAACAGAAGGGACTCCCACAGGCCTCTGCTCTCTCTAAATGTCTCTCCTTCAACCCCCCTTTCGCGCTCTCTTTCTCTCCCTCTCTCCCCCATACTCTCCTCTCTCTCTCTCCCGTACTCTCCTCTTCTCTGCACCTGTACCCAGTGCAAAACTCCAGGCCCAGCTGCTCCCAGGCCCTGTTGGCTATGGCCCATGTTGCACTTGGCATTTCCTCGGGAGGCCCCGGGGGCCACGCTTGACGTGCGAGGGCCCGGCCGGCCCCTGTGGCCGAGGAGCGGGGGAGACGGAGACAGAGACTCACAGAGTGCTGGGATGGCTGATGGCCCAGTGGCATCCTGGGAGTAAAACGCTGACTCATTATGAGGCCGGGTTTGACGGAGGGAAGTACAGAAGGGGGAGGGGAGAGATGGAGAGGAGGGGGGGGGGGGGTTGCTGGTTAAAAGGAATGGCACTCTTTAACTGAGGTGTGAACATTAGTTTTATCTCTTGGAAGCCTCTTTCCCTCAGGGCCAGGTTTGGAGATGCAGTAGAACTAGGAGGAAAAGGGAGCTGGCTGTCCACACTCCGTGTGCCCCCATGTGATGGAGGAGTCAGACTGACTGCCTTGCGTGATAGTATATGCCTCCCAGGCTCCAGCTGAGATCTTCAACGTCCCACCACCCCCACCCCCGCCTCCGAACTTCAGCTGCCCACAGAGCCAGATGTAACACTTAATTAGGAACACACATAATCGAAGTCTGGGTTCTCTGTCTAATCGCAAATCGTTTCTGTCAGCTGACGCCAGGGGATCTGTAAACTTGTTCTGATGTTGTTCTGCATGTGTAGCCTCTCTCCGACCAGCTGATAGAAGGATTTATCTGGTGTTCTCTGGAACATGATGGAATCATGGAGATACGGGTCCATCATGATTCTAGAATTCTTCCCCTGACTACCAATACTGTTAACTCGTGTTTAGGAGTTTGTTGTACAACAATATAGTATTTGATCTCAACCATTTCCGTGTCCGTGTCTTAATGCGTTCTATTTTACTTATGTTTGTGAGTGTGTAAAGATTGTATCCACGACAATACCATGTGACATCATAATGCTATGACGTGATCCTGTCCTTTCTCTCTCAGCCAGCGGCTTCTCCTGCTGCCCCGAGTCCAACTTCCCCATGTGTAGTCAATCTGCTATCCAAGCTCCCATCACCACCACTGCCACTGTTTCTTCACCTCTACCACAGCCCCGTGTTCATCACCACGGCCCCGTCTTCACCACCACAGCCCCGTCTTCACCACCACGGCCCCGTCTTCACCACCACAGCCCCATCTTCATCACCACAGCCCCATCTTCATCACCACAGCCCCGTCTTCATCACCACAGCCCCGTCTTCATCACCACAGCCCTATCTTCATCACCACAGCCTCATCTTCATCACCATAGCCCCCATCTTCTTCACCACCACATTCCCATTTTCACCACCACAGCCTCATCTTCATCACCTCAGCCCCATCTTCATCACCACAGCCTCATCCTAATCACCACAGCCTCATCTTCACCACCACCACAGCCCCATCTTCACCACCACAGCCCCATCTTCACCACCACAGCCCCATCTTCACCACCACAGCCCCGTCTTAATCACCATAGCCTAATCTTCTCCACCACAGCCCCATCTTCACCACCACAGCCCATCTTCATCACCACCACAGCCTCATCTTCACCAACACAGCCCCATCTTCATCACCTCAGCCCCATCTTCATCACCAGAGCCCCATCTTCACCACCAGAGCCCCATCTTCACCACCAGAGCCCCATCTTCACCACCTCAGCCCCATCTTCATCACCACCACAGCCCCATCTTCACCACCACAGCCCCATCTTCACAACCATAGCCTCGTCTTCACCACCACAGCCCCGGGATGAGTCGCTGTAGAGGCAGACCAGCGTCTGGAGCCAAACGAAGCTCTCTTTACTTTGGCTCGGCACGCAGCAAAACAAACCTGCTCAGCATGTGCACGCTATTGAATTCCCCCCCGGTCCAGGCGCGCAAAACATATTCTCGACACGGATGTTTGGCCCTTTAATACACGTTCGATCTTCTCTGCGTTTTGGGATATCTCCCTCGTTTGTCTCTTGTTGACATTCTCTCTTCCCTCTGACCCTGGAGGGGGGTCCCGCACACAGACTCGCAGACCCCTAAATCTGGCCTGTGAACGGGGTCCGCGACAGCCCGGTCCGCCTCTGTCAGAGCCCAGAGAAAGAGGCCAGGACGGATGGGCCGCGGCAGAAGAAAGCGGGCGGGACGGATGGATGGCCGCTGGCTTTGTTTTCCCGCGTCCCCGCGGCCGAGCTCCAGCAGGGAGGGCCGTTCGTCTAGTGGGTCGGCCTGCGGGGCCATTGTGATGTAATTGACCCTGATGAAGTGGAGAGGCTCTCGTTTGGCCACCGTGTCCACATGAATCACATGGCTTTACAAGGCTCCAGGGTGACCCCGCAGCACCTCCCTCTCTCTCTCTCTCTCTCTCTCTCTCTCTCTCTCTCTCTCTCTCTCTCTCTCTCTCTCTCTCTCTCTCTCTCTCTCCGTCTCTCTCTTTCTCTCTCTCTTTGTACTTGCTCTCTCTCTGTCGCTCTTTCTCTCTGTCTCTCTCACTCTCTATCTATCTCTCTCTCTCTCTCTCTCTCTCTCTCTCTCTCTCTCTCTCTCTCTCTCTCTCTCTCTCTCTCTCTCTCTCTCTCTTGACTCATAATTCATGTCCTAGAGGGCTACACTGGGGTAGTATCCAGGAGTACAAGCTGGTGTTTCTCTTTCCATTTGACACTGTGTTGTGTTGTTATTAACGTGCCACTCTAAATGGTCTAATCTGGTGTTGGGTAGTCTGACCCACTTGCAGGGAGTACTGTTCCCAGTCACAGTGGATGAGTTTGGGAGACATGAATGTGGAAACGGAGACGGCTATCAAACTGCCAGGGTTTGGCTTATATGATCCTGCCCCCAAACTGCAGCCTGACCTCTTCTTTCTCCCCCGTCTTCCCCCCCCCCCCCCCTCTCTCCCTCTGTGTCACTCCCTCGGCTCCCACCCAGGTACCATTACCCCATCCCTAAGATCTTCTACGTTCAGCTGTCGGTGGGGAGCAACGAGTTTATTGGCGAGGGACGGACCCGCCAGGCGGCCAGACACAACGCAGCCATGAAGGCTTTGCAGGCCCTCCGCAATGAACCCATCCCCGAACGGCCACCCCAGGAGGTACCCACACACACACACACACACACACACACACACACACAGACACACACACACACACACACTCTCTCTCTCTCTCTCTCTCTCTCTCCCTCACTCACTCACTCACTCACTCACTCACTCACACGCACATACATACAAACACACAAGCTCTCTCTCTCTCTCTCTCACACACTCACACACACACACACACACACAGACAGAAGGCCATATCGGTATAAAAACACAGGGCAAACCTTGTTTCTGCTTTGGTAACCCCTAGCTATGCAACTCGCGCCCCCCCCCCCACACACACACACACACACACACACACACACACACACTGTTTCCATCCCAACCGTTCGCCCTGGCGGCCATTCCACAGGAAGGTCATCCCCGCATTCCAATCTTCCTCAGCCCTCCGGCTTTGTTTCCCACCCTCCTGAGGTTTTCACCTTAGATAACTTCCCTCTCCGCTCCCCTGGAGGGGTCACTGAAGTCACCCACGATTTAGCAAGCAGCTTCCCCTACCTGGTGACCGGGCTGTTTGACGGGCGCTTTCTCGGAGAATGCTAACGAGTGCTTTCCCAAAGAGCATTGTTCTACTCATAGAGATGTTCTCTCTCTGTGGTTCTACTACTGCACACTAAAAGTCGATCCAAAACAGACCCCCATGCCATCCCAGCCCAGTTACTCCCATGTATAATTTAAACTCCCATCTCCTTCACAATCACATTCCTTTTTTTATTATCATAATTGTTTTTTACGGTGTTCACCTGGATGCGTTTTGTTTCTTTTTCTTTTTCTTTTCTCTTTGTTCTCCAGCGATGTTACCGTAGCCTTCCAGAGTTTCCCTTCAGGCTTCCCCTCCTGACTCCTTATCTTCTCTCACCGGAAATCAAATTACCGCCGATCCCGGCTGCCTGGCATGGCCGGCGGTTATTTAAAACACTTTGGCTTGTCTCCCTGCCTGGTGGCGTCGCTTCCATAAATGAGCTCTTTGTCAGTCACTGCTCCCACTGTCTAAGCTTGCGCGTTGCATACCATGTATATATGGTGTGTGTGTGTGTGTGTGTGTGTGTGTGTGTGTGTGTGTGTGTGTGTGTGTGTGTGTGTGTCTGTCTGTGTCTGTGTGAGTGTGTGCGTGCCCTTTGGTACACCCTCTAAGTTAGCTGTGTTTGTGCCGCCCGCTGTAGTCTGAAAGTGGAACAGTGCTCCCTCTGCAGGTGAGGGAGGACGTTTCAGTGGAAGTGGGAAAACGGTCGACCGGCGCCCCTCGGGGAATCACTGTCCGGCATTGTCCACTCGCCCGGTCTCACTGACACGGACTAGTCACACTCTGAAGACCGTCGTCCATGCACCGATATACCGGGAACAGCATCTGCAGGGAGTCTGCACCCCCTCACCCCGGAACCCCCCCTCGGGCACAGGCTATTGATTTCAGGGCGTGAAAGAGAGTTCTTCTCCAGCACATTCCTCAAGCTGTGGTAATTGGACGGCAGGGATGACGTGCGGAGTTGAAACAGAGATTTGACAGAACAATGGAGAACTGATGACGGACCGTTCAAAGTCTTGCCATGTAGAAGCAAATGATCACTTCCTCTGTAGCCTCCGTGAAGACCCTGCTTTCCCTGGGAGAAACAGGCTTTGGTCATCGTTGACTATCTCAGGCTATTCAGGACAGAGGGTCTCACTTTTCATTTACGGCCGTCCTTCAGACAAAGGCTCTCTTTCTTTTTTTCTTGCAGTCCTTGAGCAAGAGGGGGAACTTTTGCAAGCACACAATACACATAAACGTGCACGCACACACACACACACACATGTTATATGGCTGTGATGCTTGGTACCGCCGGCAAGCACATCTCCTTTGAAATGCTTCCGGTTTGTTCTGCACTGTTTACCGGCCTGTGTGGCCGACATCGTGTTCTGTACATTGGGATTTCCCCCGGGTCTCAAAGTTCAATGGACACATTCGGAGCAGCAAGGCGATAGTAAGCACTCTCTGTTGCTTTTCGCAGCACACAAATCTGTCTAGTCTCTCTCACACACACACACACACACACACACACACACACTCTTACGGTCAGGGTGTGCGCAGCAGTACACTGAGCGAAGGCTCACGGATACAACGTGACCCGTGGTTCTGCAGCCAAGCGGGCAGATGCCTGCCACGTGATCCAGCCTCTAAAAGAGAGCTCTCATAGCGTGACTTGTGTGGCGTATCCGATCACACTAGCAGAGGCCAGGCTGATGGAGACTTGACTCAGCTCTCAGTCGGATCCAAACGTTTACATTTGGCCCCCGAAGAGCAAAGCTCCACAAGCGTCAGGGTCAAACTGTACAGAAAAAAACCAGAATGTGAACGGGGATATTTTTGTAGTCGTAATAGTAGTGGGATGGGATGATTACAATCTTTTTGTTTGTGTGTGAGTGTTTTCAGAGGGAAAGAGGGAAAGAGAGAAAGTAATAAGGAGAGCTTCCTCTCTTGTTTGCTTAATGTAACCTAATGGGTTTGTGTGTTTGTAAGCATTTGTGTCGGTGCCTGTGTGTAAGTGTGTGTTGTATTTCAGTCACATAGGGACCACCAGTGGGAAACAAAGCTTTCATTCCCATATCAGATAAGAAAAGGACTGAAGCCAAGAAGCAGTCAGGCTACTTCTTGCTGCTCGCCCAATGTCTGCATGTTTGTGCGTGGCTTTGACCGAGTTAAGAGACATAGAGAACAAAACTATCATGGTTTTGGTGGGAAAGTGTTGACACAAACTCAAAGGCGGCCCGTCTTTTTTTACAGGGGTGTAGATGTTCTCCTCGTGGCCCAGTTCGTGCCCTGAAGCACTGCATAACAGTTCAGTTCCAGGAACACAATGTCTTGAAGTGTCATTGTGTTCCTGCCGCCCTCTCTTTCCTTCACATGGGTATCTCTCTGTTTTCTTTGAAAGTGTCTCAGGCATTAAAGTTGAACGTCTTTTTGTTTCTCTCAGAGCCCCGAGGAAAAGGAAGAGGAAGAGGAGGAGGAAGATGGCGCTGACGCCAGCAAGTCCGAGATCAGCCTGGTCTACGAGATCGCCCTCAAGAGGAGCTTGTCCGTCCACTTTGAGGTAAAGAGGTGAACTCAAACTGTTTGAAGTGTCCCGGCGGTGATGGCCCACGTTTTATTTCGACAAACAGCCGAGTGGCTGAAAACCTGCTGACCCAGAACGACAATGTGACGCACCGCTCAATGGCGTCTCTCTTTTTCTCTTACACTCGCATACATACCTCAGCTATCTGCCATGGTCAGAAGACTCATAATGGCTCAGTGTGGTTTTTTTCAGGATTTGGGAAATTTCTCATGGTGGAGTGTTGGAAATCATGGTTTGCGTGTTTGCAAGGTGAGGCACTGAGGCTGTGCCGGCTGACTCAGAGAGCCAGTCAATTCATCGTGGCGTGGGGTAACACGCTTTATCCGTCCCGCGATAAGCACCCTCCCCATTCCTCAGGAAACGTATCAAACTGACTGAGAAGGGGACAGTATCCTGGAAAGACCCGCTGGGGCTGAAGAAAAGAAAGCGATAGCTCTGTTTGCTCTCCCTTCATCCCTATCTCCTTCTCTCACTCCCCAGGAAAGGAAAAGAGAAAGGAAGGGGATTTTTCTCAGTCATTTGACTACTTGATAAAGAGTGTAAACCCCCCCCCCTCCTCCTCCTCCTCTGAGCTGCATTTTATTTCTCGTTGTTTTCACATCTGTTCATCAAAGCTTTTCTATCCTCTTACGGGCACGGCCATTTAATCACTTCCCCCTGAAAATGCATGGGGATTATAATGACGCATCATCTGTCATGTCCGCTCTCGTCACAGGCTCTGTGTTGTTTCTCCGCTCTGTCCAAACCGCGCCGGAGGACAAGCTGACAGGACTTTTCATGGCCGCAGACTAATTCCATCAGCGGCTCACCGCTCCCTCTAATAGAC